>BQNB010090925.1:0-27015 GCA_026074375.1 Tanacetum coccineum | reverse complement strand
TTATCAAAACGACTCTCAGCTTTCAATTGCTTTCCTCGTTGGGGAAACGACCCGGGAATCATACTCCCGGTTTATTATAATTGAGATTTTTTGATAATTATCCATATTATTATATATTTATATAAGTATTTATATTTATATGTAATTATAAAAGGTTAATTAATCTCTAATCAATCCTACTCATCCATTAGGCTACACAGCTGCTATGATCCGGTTGAGAACCGAGTCACCATCTACTTCCCACCCACTACCACTACCACCACCTATCATACTTCCACACACCAAAGCATCTATGGCCATGATGAGAGCTGCTGCACCATCCACTTACTATCTAGCACCTCGATTAGAGACACCACCATCGGGGACACCACCACTTTTACCTATACCATTACTAACATCATCACCACCTTTGCTTCTGCCCTCTACTGACTGTAAAGCGGATGTTCCTAAGGTTACATTACTGCCTCGGAAGAGGTTGTGAATTGCTCTCGGTCCCAGATATGAGATTAGGGAGTGTTCATCTGCTCCTAATGCTACGCCTACTAGTGGCTTTAGAATATATTATGGTTTTGTTGGCACTCTGGATGCCGAGATTAAACGAGACCTAGATAGAGAGGTTGGTTATAGGATTACAGACACTTGGGATGAGATGGTTAAGGCCATGCAGGAGATAGCACCGACCACCTTGGAGGGGGTCAACCAGAGAGTGACGGGCCTTAACACTACCGTCAGGCAGGATACATATGAGATTTATGGGAGACTTGATGATGCACAGGATGATAGATCATTGATGAGCGGTCAACTCAACTTGCTACATAGAGATAGGCGCTCCCATGCTCGCACGACTAGACTTATAGAGAGTGAGGCCAGAGCTTCTCATGAGGCTTAGGTATAGTCGATGGATACCAATGATACGGCACGTTCTGAGGTTAGTGCACTACAGACTATGGTTTTAGCACAGCAGACTGAGATTGGAGATTTACGGGCAGCAGACTGTAGACGACAGGCACAACTCGTAGAGGCACTGATTCTGATGAGTACATAGCAGACTCAGATGGTAGCACTACAGAGTCAGCAGAGACCCGCTTGGGATCCAGCACATCCTGATGTACCGGAGGAGGCCGGTAGTAGTTTTTAGATTTGGTTATGTTTTAGCTATTTTGTATATCCTACTAAGTATTACCGGTAACTCCTGACTATTAAGGCTTTAGGTTTTGTTTTCATCTTGTAACCTAATGGTAGTGATCATTTTGTAACCGAACCGGTCATGTATGTTTTCCAGATTATGTATGGAATTGATGTATTATGTCATGTCTGTAATCAGATTTATTATGAATGAATGTCGATTTAGCTACACCATTGTTAATTTTAATTCGGTTGTATATTTTACTGTGTGATGTGATCTCAAATTTTACTATATACCTCTCTTGTGTTGTGATCTCACTTTATTTATTGTGTATATGTCATGTCACGGTTATGACTGTATGAAATCTAATGAGTATTATATTTTCTTATGATTTGAAGAAAATGCCTCCAAGAAGAGCACCTAGAACCGGAACCACTCCCACCACTGCCACGACAACCACCACCACTACCCCAATGATTGACGCTCAACGTAAGACATTAATTGCCCAAGGAGTTGCTGACGTGCTGGCAAAATGTGATGCCACCAAAAGCAGAAATAGTGAAGACAACCATGATTATGGAATGGGTGTAAGGAGACAAGCTCCTCTTGCTCGTAAGTGCACTTACTCAAATTTCATAAAATGCAAACCCCTATATTTTAAGGTTACTAAAGGAGTTGTTGAGTTGACTCAGTGGTTTGAAAGAATAGAAACTGTGTTCCGTATAAGCAACTGCACTGTGGAAAACCAAATCAAGTTTGCCACTTGTACTCTTCTTGGAAGTGGTCTAACGTGGTGGAACTCCCATGTTAGGACTGTTGGTCACGACGTTGCATATGCAATGAATTGGACAAACCTGAAAAAGATGATGACCGACAAGTACTGCCCAAGGGGCGAGATTAAGAAGGTTGAGGTTGAGATGTGGAATCCGAAGGTTAAAGGTACCGATGTGGTAAGCTATAACCAACGTTTTTAGGAACTGTCATTGATGTGTGTTAGGATCTTTCCTGAAGAGTCAGATAAGATCAAGAAGTATGTCGGTGGTTTGCCCGGCATGATTCACGGAAGTGTGATGGCATCTAAGCCTAAGACAATGCAAGATGCAATTGAATTTGCAACTGAACTGATGGATAAAAAGATCAGCACTCTTGCTGAACGTCAAGCTGAGAACAAGTGGAAACTTGATAACAATAACCAAGCTCAACAACAACCTCCCAAGAAGCAAGGTGTGTCCATAGCTTATACCGTTAGGCCTGGTGAAAGGAAGGAGTATGTTGGAACTCTACCGTTGTACAACAAGTGCAAGTTTCATCGTAATGGCTAGTGCACTGTAAAGTTCGCAAACTGCAAGAGAGTTGGTCAGTTGACTCGTGACTGTAGGAGTCCTGCTGCTACTAACAATCAGAGAAACCTCACTTGCTATGAATGTGGGAATCAAGGGCATTACAGGAGTGATTGCCCGGAGTTAAAGAACCAAAACCATGGAAACCAAGATGGAGGTACTGGAGCACAGGGAATGGTGCATGCCTTAGGAGGAGGAGAAACCAATCAAGACTTTAACGACATGGAGGATGATATCAATGCTTAGACTATATTCCTTTAAGAAATTCTCGTTGTATTTTCTCTTAAATTTCCGTTGTGTTGTATGAATGATTTCAAATTATCTATCAAATCAATGTGTTGTGAAAATTTCATCAAAATTACTTTAATTCTCTACTTATTTATATAAGCCACTCCTACAAATATTATGAAATTATAACATTATTTTGACAAAAATAAGCATCGCATCGTTAACCCTTAAATATGCATAGCTTGATCACCTATGTCTAATTCAGGAAGGACCATGCCCATGCTGAGAGTAGTCACCTTAAAACTTCTTGTCAAGAAGTAATTTTCTATTTATATCAAGTTTTATGTGCTTATTCATAAAATGTATTTATCACGAGGAACCAAACTAATAATCATAATAACTAAGTAAACTCTTACACCACCTTACTATATAAAGTCGACATCAAAAAAAAATTAACCAACACGTTAAGCTGAAGGGAACGAATAAGCCCACTAGAAGCCGAGCCTTGGTCGCAACGATAAATATTAAACCAACGTTACTAATCTTTAACGCTCAAGTTAAAGCAATTTAGAAGGGTGTTAGGAACACAAAAGTGTCGGTCACTTCTATAGATAACTATAGTTAGCTCGTTAAGTTAAGTTTTGGAAACTTACTTCGGAAGTTAGCTAAAGCCCATGGACAAACCCATGAAGGCCCAAGCCCAAGTCCACTTGTAAGTATTTATACACCTCTCCATGCCTTGGAGAGGTGGTTGGTTATTCATTTTTCACACATTAATGCATTTCATCTTATGTTTACTTTCTCTCTCTAAGTGTTCATCCAACCCTCTCTCTCTCACTAAAACAACCTTTCTTTCCCTCTCATCAAGTATGTTATTTGACTAGTATTCAATTGGTATCACAGCCATGGAGTGGTGTGTTTAGTTTTTGTATTTTTTTTTTTTGGTTCGTGTGTTTTCTTGCAAAATTTCATCCTTTTTCTTTTTTTTTCTTTGTGTTTGAAGCTATTGTGTACACTAAAGGATCATTTACATAGGTAAATTTGATCTAGTATCCTTGGATATAGGTGTACAAGCTTAGAATCAAGAAAAACATCATTTGTGTTTATCTTTTGTGTTCGAAAACCTTTATAAAGAACAAAATCTTGATTTTAAATTTTTTGGCTTAAAAACCTTAAAGTTTCCATTTTTATTGTTCCTATAGGGTTAGTAACACTAGTTGTACAAGAATTTTTGCAAAACAACCATCAAAAATATGTCTTTTGTGTTTTAAAAATATTGGGTTTCTAAATAGTGTCAACCGAACAACTGGATTCTAGTGTCAACCGAACAACTGAGTTTTAGTTAGTACCGAACAACTGGGTCTAGTGTGAACCGAATAACTAAATTTTAGTTAGTACCGAACAACTAGGACTAGTGTGAACCGAACAACTAACTTTTAGTTGGTACCGAACAACTAGGTCTAGTGTGAACAGAACAACTAACTTTTAGTTGGTACCAAACAACTAGGTCTAGTGTGAACCGAACAACTAACTTTTAGTTAGTACAGAACAACTAGGTCTAGTGTTAACCGAACAACCAGTTTTTCTTATAACCGAACAACCAGTTGCATTGTTAACCGAACAACCAGTTTTAGTTGAAACCGAATAACCAATTGCATTGTTAACCGACCAACATACTATGGATGAAGAGTTAACTCACTGACTATGACATCATATATGAGAAGGTACCCCTCTTTTCTGATAACACTAATGCTATTGCAATCTCAAACAATCCAGTCTGCATCATAACAACGCACATTGATATCAGTATCAATTCATCAGAGATCATATTCTAAGGGGACATTGAATTTACATTTTTATTCCCACATAATATCAACTTGTTGATATCTTCACCAAGCCTCTGGATGAGCCAACTTTCAAAAGATTGATTGTTGAACTAGGTATGCTGAACATTGATTTAAAACCTGAAGCTTTAGCACTGACTAAAGAAAACTAAAGCTTCAGTGCCTTATTCCAAAACTGAACAAAATTTCATGTTAAATATCAATTCAGTTTTTTGCATACAACCTTTAACTTGCTCGAGTAAAGTTACTGAGCAATCACATATGTCTTAATCATGGATTTGCATGACCATGTGTGGGTTTGTCGCCTTCGCTGGAGCATGAATATTGGTTAAGTCAAGAACTGAACTCTCTAGTTTATTCTCTTTAGTTCAGTTTTGTAAAATAATTTTATCTAAATCTTCAGCTATCTCTCAAGTGAAGTAACTGAGCAATCACATATGTCTCATTCATGGATTTGTATGAGCACTTGATTTTGTCGCCTTCACTGGAAGACTGATGATGATGAAGATTACAATAATCAGTTTAGCATGACGTAAACACCAAACCTGAACCTAGTCTAGCATTTTCAAACATATCAATCTAAAGGTCAGTTTCAAAAATAAATGTGATTTTCAAAAGTAATATTATTTTATCATATAATGTACGTCCAAAGAATTTGTTTAACTATATAAATAATTATAGAAAAGAGAAGTCCAACATAGTTTGAATGGACACACATATCATTTCGCTCACTACTTTTTCAGTGATTAGTGGATGTTTCTCTGTTTTTTAGATGTCAGAAGCATGCTTTGCTGACTTTCATTTAATACAAAGTTTGGCACATATGTTGAAAACAAACCCTAAACATTCCCATAACTCTATAACCTCAAATGATAATTACAATTTCTCAAAGGAAATCTTGTAATTTCATAAATCATATAAATCACAACACACCAATCCATTTCAAATTCTCACAAATTCATCAAAACAACAAACAAACCACACACCTTCCACCAGATCAACACTTCAAAACCCTAATGGCAGAATCATCCTCACAAAACCCCTCATCACCTAACCTCACTCCCAAAGAATAACAAGTTACTCTTGACAAACCTAATAGCCCCAACCTTTTCTTACTTACAGATCAGGTCGAGTTCAGTTTTAATGAAATGCTCTTCATAACCAACAATGAGGTGGCTCGTATACACCCAAGATCACCTAAATTCAACGTACTTTCAAATTTTATCTAACTTCATCTCTAAGTATTGGCTTATGAAAGCATTTATCAGTGCCCCAACCTAATATGTTGAATACTTAGCTAAATTCTAATACACTACAAAAGCCCTAGAAAATTTTAGGATTTGAGTTTTGACTCCTACAGAAGGCATTATAGGTGAGATAGGAATCACATCATTTAGAAATGCTATTGGGGCACACTACTTAGATACATATGTTGATTCTCCCTCCCTTGATGTAGTCAGGCCATGGTTTACTGAAAAAAGACACAATGGGGAGATTAGGGTTAAAGGAACAGTGATGAAAAGATGTCTTCCTCCTAGGTGGAGATTGTTGATGGGACAGATTATTCAATGTTTAGGAGGTAAGACAGGTGGGCTAGATCAAATCTCAAACAAGGATGCTACCATTCTTTACTGTCTAGCAAGTCGGATCAATGTAGACTTCGCCAGGATAATTTGGGAAGATTTAATTCATAAGCTAAAAAAGAAATCCAGGGAAAGAGTTATTCCCTATCCTAGATTTATTTCTCTTCTCATGGAATACATGGCACCTGAATATGCTAATGAAAGTTGCACGATCAATCCCACTCAAATCTTCAATATTCACAACTAGGCACTAATACTAAACCAACCTGAAGAACCTCCCTTTACTGAACATATGTTGAAAGTCTGTAACCTAGCTTCTCTAAATGTTCCTAAAGCTCCTAAACCCTCCTCCATTGCTGAGAGGGTTCCCTAAGGCACAAAGCCTGGAGCTAAACCTGGACACAAGAAGCAATCAACTTCTTCAAAACAACCATCTGTGTCCAGCAGAGAGGCAACCAAAGGTGGGTCCTCTAGAGCACCCACCGGTTCTAAAACTGGCCATTCTTAGAAAAGCAAAGAGTCTAGCTCGGCCATGGACTCAAAGCCAAGCTAGCCTTCAGTTTCTACCCCTATAGATACTGAAATGCATAAAGAGGACCAACAAGCAGCTGGTGGCCCATGATCTCTAGGGGCCACCAGTAAAGAAGGAGCCCACCCTCAACTCAGTAGTTGTTTGTATGCATTTATTATATTTAAACATGTTTAATCAGCTTCTTTTATTTTGTACTCTGAGTTTGCATCAGGACATGATGCTTCAGCAGATTTCACAGCTGAAGCTGATCCTAGAATATTTGCTCCTAAGGATTCCATATCTTAACAACATAGTATAGATGAAGGAACCAAAAACTACTCATTTTTCTCACATACTTACAGGGTCTAATCCAAGTGTTCTTGTAGATAAAACCAAATCTGCTGAGATAGGGTAATAAAGTGCCCACATCATACTTCACGTGCAATGAATGGAATCAAAAGTGTAATGACATCTCACAAAAAGTAAGCTAGAGGATTTTCATAATATTTTGTGAAGATACAAGATCTACCTTCTTCACTCCTGACTCCCCAACAAATGAGCCAATCATTGTTTCAGATAAGAGTGAAGAGGAAGAGGATGCTGAAAAAGATAAAGATGCTGAAGATACTTCAGTCCCACCTCCTTTGTCTCCAAAATTAGCTTAAATTCAAGAGTTAATAGCTCAGGTTCACTTACTTCAGTCTCAGAAGGAAGAGCCAGAGAAAGTAAAAGCAAAATCTGAAGCTGAAATTGTCTGAATGAAAGCCAAGCCTTTATATCTAGACATTAACCAGCTGACTGTAACTTCTGGTAACTTTCTTTAACCTGAACTTCAAACTCTTAGCTCACTTGACTTTGCTAACTGCTTACCAAATGAACTAAAAGAGCTCCCCTTAAGATCACTGATTATTCTAGGAGATTAAAAGAGTTAAAGCAACATGTTAGGGACATGGAAATCGAGCTTCCTAGGGATCTCGTAGAGATACCAACAAAACTAGAGACTTTCACTTCCACTATCTCCAGTCTTTCATCCCAGGTAGCTGAACTGAAGAACATTCAATGGAAGCTTCCAGCAGAGTTCCTTAATTTTCCAAGTCAAGTTTCTTCAGTTCAAGAAAGGCTTTAAACTTTGGATTCTCTTCCAAGTCTTTTACACAAGGTGACTAATACCTTGAACAGGTTTTCCACCATGGTGGGCAATGCATCAAGAGCTACAAGCATGCATGTTCCTTCAGCAGGCCAAGCAGTTGCTTCACCTGCTGAGGGGGAGAAGAACACCAAAGATGCTGGTACTAACCTAAAAGATTGAACTAATTAATCTTTTTTTTTTTTCCCTTCTGGGCAAAGATGTGTTTAATCGTATAACCAAGTACTACTCTTTGATAAATATTTTTTCAAGATACTACAAAGAAAGAAAATCCCTAAGATCATAAACTGTGAAGTTTTTACAAAGAAAGGCCCTATCATACTGAAAATATATAGGGAAGACGGGTCTGATGAAGTCATCTCAACTCTCAAAGTTAGTGATCTACATTCGGCAGAATGGAGAGAAGTACTACAAGCTTATCTAGACAAAAGTGAAAAAAGGATGGAAAACCATTTATGATCTGGTAAAGACAAGAGTGGATCAGCTGACTCAAACTGAACAAGAACTCAAGATTGACTTGAACCAACCCCTCAAAGAACAAGATCATATGAATGAGCTAATTGACTTAGCTAACAAGAAAAGAAAAAGAACCAGTGACTTAAGAGATCATTCCAGGTCAATAAAGAAACACAAGTCATCTAGTTCAGCATGAAGAAGAGGGTCATTGAACAGCTAAGGCAGTAGAATGAAATCTTTTGTAATAACTTTATCTTTTGTACTAATTTGTAATGAAAGTTAGAATAAAAGGTTTTCAGTTTATGTTGTTCAATTTATATCAATTATGCAAGAAGAAGTTGTTTTGCTCACTTACAATTGATTTTAACTTAGGCTATTTGTATATTCAAATAGGGGGAGATTGTTGGGTTCAGTTCCTGAGCCCTTCAGTCTTTTAGTAGATTTAAACATAAAATCCCCTAAGTGTTTCTCAAACTAAAGTCTTTTAGTTTGAGCCAGTGAAGCCTTTCAGCTTCAGTCGTTGAAGTTCCTTCAATATCAGCTCTTCAGGTCCTTAGAAAATTAGGAATTATCTTCACTTCAGTGTATGTAGCGGTACAGAAACTGAAGAAGGACTCTTGGTTGGAGCTTCAGTTCAGCTTGTCTGACAATTCCAAGCTGAACGTTGTCTATCTCCTTAACAGAAGCTAAAATGTGTGTTTCACTTCTAGAAGGTTTACAAGGCATGAAAAAGATTAGGAATAAAGTAATCTCCTTGGGAAATGCTACTTCTAAAGTTGGTATAAAAGTACAACAACTTTACTTAAAGGATTGTACCTAGTACTAGAAAGCAAACGTGCATTAAATGATAGCTCAACCACCCATTTAATGCTTTCCACATAACTAGGTTAAAACTTGTAAACCCTAATCCCTTTGCCTATAAAAGGAAAGGGATTCCTATAGTACATGCTATCTCTTCCAATTAATGTGATACACATTGAAGAGTTTATTTATCTCTCAAATAAACTGACTCGTACTACTGAAAGCTGAAGCTTCAGTTTAGTCATAACAAGTTTGTTTTCTTATTCTCATAACTTTGGTTAGAGAATAAGTTCAAAGGAGATAACACCCCAATTGTCATTCAACCACCTTGCTATTTTGCAAGAAAGGTGTGTCATAGATTCTTTATTTGATTTTAATAAAAGTCTATACGTTAAAAAGTACTTATGTGTGTTTTAAACTTGTTCTTTATATTATTTATATATATTTGTTTAAAACTCACTTTGTTGCTATAGAATTTGATTAGTTTAATTTGATAAACCTTATATCAGATTCCAAGGGACCAACACAACACTACTAACATCTTCTACTCCTGTAAGAGGCGAAACATTCTCATTAGCTTTCACATGTGTCTGTTGCATGTCCTTTGTTTTAACTTTATACATTCTCAGTGCAATGAAATTTGCGTTCTGTAAACTTTCTTTCTTTTTCTTAGGTAAAGTCTGTAAAGTGACTGGTTTTGTGAAAACATTTTTCTTAACAGCCTTAGGAACAAACTTTTCCTTTTGAAATGATTGTTTATCAAAAGGTGTAACATAAATAAGTTTGTCTGAGATGAAGTTGTCAAGTTTGCTATCACAGACTTTTTCCATTTCAATTCTTTTCAAATTTTCTTTCAACTCAGAAATTGTTATTCAAAGATCTTGATTCTTAGCCCGTACATCCTCGTATGCATATGTCTTGTGATTAACATGCTCAACTAGTTCATTAATCTATTTTTGAGTTTGAGACCGTGTCTTTTTTATTGAATCGAAAAGCTTTTGGTATTCAAGTTTTATATTTTCATTTTTTTAAATTAAACACTCAACTTGAAAAACCAAAGACACGTTCTCATCGTCTAGCTTTCTTACTTTTAACATCCAATAGTTCACAAAAAAATTCTCATTTTTGTGTTGTAATTCCAATTCAAACGTTATGCTTTGAGCTTGACATGTTTGAAAATCATGTTCAAGAATTAAAATGAGTTTCAACAAACTTGTTGAAACTAAAAGGAGGGGTTGAATAGTTTTTACCGTCTTATAAATAAAACTTAGATTGTCAACTTATGTGAATTCAAGAGATATACACAAGTGTATATGATAGCAATGCAATAAGTAAATAAGTAATCTACGAAGTATAAATAAATAAGGATAGAAAAGATCAAACCGATGACATAATGATTTATAGTGGTTTGGCTATGAAGCTCCTCTTCACCCTACTCCACTCCTCAAGTACCCAACTTGAGAGTTTTCTTCACTATGTTAACAAGCTCCCTTTAGGCGGAAAAAACCATACACATCGCGTACGCTTTTTTTTGTACTAAGTAATACGATTTCTTGCTACCTGTGATAGAACTAATCTAACACACTTTGTATTTTTTTAAGGCTAAATTACTACCTATCATACACACATGATACACACAACACACAACACGCAACACAAGAGATACAAGATAAAGGATTATCACAACCGTGATGACACAACTAAACTAATAACACCTGAAGCTTCGCGTCTTCGTTAGTGTTCTTTACTAAAGAGTGGAATGAGTTGATCACTTGTAATGGATTATGAAACAAGTATAATGATCAAAGAATATAAAAATGATAAAAGCTAAAGAGAAAAATATTTGTGAAGTGTTGTCTAAAATGAAGACTTAAGGTTGATATTTATAGGCAACATTTGAAATTCAAAATCTGTCCCAACCAGTTATCGCATGGATCCATGGATCCACCTAAGCCTGGATCCGTCCTTTGGTTTTGCTGGATCCATTGGGTGCAGTTGGGACAACTTTTGTCTTTTTAAGATTAACCCTAAATCTTAACAAAGTATTATTTTGTACTTATAAATCTAGTTTATTAGATTCTTCTAGAAGTAAAATATTTCTTTTCACTAATAAGGAAAAATCTTCTAGATTTGGGAAGATTTAGAAAGATTGTTTCCACTTATGGTTAATCCTATTTTATCTTACATGATTAACATAACTAGCTTATAATTAATCGTGTGTTTGTTTAAATCATTTGATTAGAAAAGGTTTATGCAAATGATAATGTTTTTCTTTGATCATTAACTATGTTTAATAATGCCGTATTCATACCTTAAGTGATTTCTCGTCGTCAAGTAAACTTTAGACTAAATAACTTGTTTACGTAAACTTTTACGTAGTATGACATCATATTTGTTATTATCAAAACATGAAGATAATTAAATATGAATATCATTTTTACACAAATATTTATATTAACAATCTTCCTCTTTTGATGATGAAAAATCCTAAACTCATGTGTATTTAAAAGTATTGAGTGATGAGTTTACATATCATCTCCCCCTTTTATCGAAGCAAAAAGTGTCATAGAGGCGTTCCTTGCAAGTCTTGTTTTAACGAATTCTGAGTGACTTGGTGACAAATGCAAAGTAAAAAATAAAAACTATATTGCAAGTGTTCCCCTTGGTGTATTCTCCCCCTTGTTTTGGTTAGGGCTCAAAGGTAATCGAGCTATGGTTGGACGTAATACAAACAAAGTTTGTTAGAAGCAATATATATGGCAACAACATAAGCACATATATCACAATAAGCAATCAAGTATCACAACAACAATTTAGATAATGTTAAATCCATTATAAGGGAAATTAACATAAAATTTAGGTTTAAAACCTATTAGACAAAGAAAAAAATATAATCTAGAAGAGAAGAAAACTAAAGATCCTAAATCTAGGGATAAATGTCATTTTCTCATATAATATGAAGGGTTGAGGTCGGATTTCAATGCGGCTAATGTGGGAAGTATGGTGGGTTTGATAAAGAACCGAGGTGGTGTTGAATGTATGAGAACATGTAGTTGACATGGTTTCAGAGCATTTGGATCTCATGCCTTGTGGTGCTACAACATTGACAAAACATGTTATAGAGGTGATGCATGTCATTTGGATTTACAAAGTCTAAAATGTTTATTGGAGGGTGAGGAAAATCTTGATTTCCAAGATTTGGTGGCAAGTGTGGGTTGTTTTCTTGGTGAGGTTCATTGTTGTGGAGGTAAGGTGTATTGTTGTTAATGTTAATGAACAATGGTTGAGTTGGTGTTAGTTACTCAAATCCCGGTGGTGGATGTGGAAACCCGGGTGGTGGTCGTGTGACACGTGGTGGTGGAGATGGATTGGAAGGGCCTGATGGCTAATTATCCATAGTTGACATATAAGGGTTATTTAGTGATGAGGCTAGTGGTGGAAGTTTTTGAGGTTCATGTTTTAGTGGTATGACAAAATGGAGTTTGGGTGGAGGTTCAATGTGAGTTGATGTCGGAGACTCACTTGGCGATGATGATGAGGTGTAGTATGTACTCTTGCTATAGATGGATTTTCATGGAGCTTGTGGTGGTAAAAGGGATTTCTTCTAGGATGTATGGTGATGGAGTTTTCTCATTTGGGTGGTCCTCACTTAAGGAATCAAGATTGACAAAGTTTGAATGCTTGACACTCATTCTTGCGGTTTTTCTCTTGAAATTTGGTGAACTTGTTTTGGAAGAGCTAGTCATAGTGATGAGCTAGTAAGGTTTGTATGTGAGAATTGTGAGAAACGTAAAGAAAATGGTGTTTGAGGGTGATGATTATATGGTGAAAGTAGTGAAGTGTTGTGTATCATGGTTCTTGGATTATATGGAAAACATGTTTTATCCTAAGGTTTAAAATCCTATATAGTATCATATAGCATGATTATAAGATAAAGTAGAAAAAGTTAAAAATCAAGAAAATTCGAATTTTGGCGCATGTCCTGGTGATACACAGATCTACCTAAACCATATACGGATCTACCATATGGTAGATCTGTGGATCTGTGACATCCAAAAATGTGACCAGCACGGCATTTTTGCATACAAAATTATAACAAACTAGTATATAAGCATCACAATTCACTACTAAATAGCATTAACATGCTAAAATATCCATAAGACATAGCTAAATAAGTTAGTACGGAGTTGTAACATCTAGTTTAAGCATGAAAATCAAAGAAAACAAGTTAATAATCTAAACATACGATAATTAAACACGTAAATTGCTTCACAAACAAGGCTTCCTTTAACTACATCCCTTCTTTAACATCTTTGTAAACTTATGCAACGCTGTAGCTAAGTTCTTGAACATCCCTCTTATCTCCCTTTGGTCTTGAGACATGTTTGTACAATTAGGAAGGGCTCTACTATAAGACCTACGCGAAAGCTTAGTGCTAGGTACGTCTCCATTATCCGAAGATGGCGAGTCAGATGAGGATGAAGTTGTTAACTAGGTACACTTGAACTTTCCTACATTACTATTTTTTTGGGAGGAGGCCTTTTGTGTTGTTTTGCCTTAAGTGATGACATTTTCCTAGGGTTGATAATATAACGTTCATCAAATGGGTGATCTACCATGCTTGCTTTAAAATTCTTAAAGAGACGAGTTAAGATCATGACATAAGGTAGAACTTTGTCTCTTCGGTCTTTAAAGTAATACATCCTCCTAATGATGAAGTAAGCAAGGTTGAAAGGTTGTCCGTTCTCTAGGCAGTACAACATCAAAGCAATAATTTCTTGAGTGTGGTCTCTATTTCCTATGGCCGAATAGACATTCTCCCTAATGACAAGTTTACAAGGTCGAAGGTGTGCGAAAAGTTCATTTGTGTCAATTTGGTTTTGTAATTTGTGACTGGTTTCTCCTTCTTTGGTTACTTTTTCATGAATGGTTCTTCGATGGATTAAGTTTTTGATGTCATCAAGAGTGGTAGGGTTAAGTTGTAGGGTGGAACTTGCTCAAGATTTTTCTCAAGTTCATCAAGACCCCAAGCATCAGAGTAAAGACAAATGCCTTGATTGGGAAGTGAGGTAAGCTCAGCAAATTACTCAAGGGAAAGGTTGAAAGGACGGTTGTTGATTACGAATTGAATATGGAAGTGATTGTTATTGAGATTTCTGTCAAGTTGAAGGGTTTTGTAGAATTCCATGATAAACATAGGACAAATTTGCTCATTTAAAGAGAGTAAACAGTCAAATCCTATATTGGCAAACTTAGCTATAGACTTATCAGTTAGGTCTCTATAGAATGATTGGTCAATGGTTCTTCCTTCATGAACATACCTACTTTCTAAGGCTCTATATATATCCCTAAGTTGTTCGGTCATGTTAGGATCATTGTAAATTTTTGGAGCATAAGCAAGTGTTTTCTTGTAATCTTGTTGATATTCGCTTGGCATTTTGGTACCTACGTGGTTTATAGTGATTTCAATGAGAAAATGTCATAGATAAAATATGATGCTATTTCTAAGTGTGTGTCTATATGAACGAGATGTGGATGTGAAGTTTGCCCTGACTTAAACAAGGAAGTAGTAATAATACTAGCACTAAGCAAACCATAACGCACAACCTATGTTTGATATTTCTCTAGTCGAATGAAACAAAAGATGCATATGAATTATACATTTCGTTATGCACATTCATGATACTTAATGCATGAAGTAAAAATGTTTTTGTGTTGTATTAACAATGTAGTTAAACAACACTTGTTTTGAAAGACAAAAATCCTAGACGTGAGGTTTTTATTCAAAAATTACAATTTGGGGTTTTTGTCAAAAATTGATTTTCACTAACTACTTCAATTATGTAATCTTAGTGTCTATAGGAATCATAATAGTTATACATTACTATTTCTTAGTCCTAATTGTGAAAAAATTGCAAGAAATATCAAAATCCCCAAATTATTTGGTTTGGTGCAAAATTAAAACCCTAGACTCAAAATTAAAAAGAAAATAAGATGAAAGCACTTACAATTGTTGATGATAGTTGATGATTTGTTGATAATCTTTGTGTTTAATTGCTCCAATTGCTGATTTTTATAGCTTTTGTTTAAGGGTTTTAAGAGTTTGGTTCGTTTGTGTCTGTTTGGATAATGAGTTTTCTGGTCCCAATTGGTTTAAACCTGGTAAGTACCCACGTTTTCTGACATACGGATCTCACTGAGTAGGGACGAATCTCCCAATGGGTAGATCTGTGGATCCGTGACACTCTTGAAAACGAACATAGTTGTGTCTGTTAGGATATGGTGTTATGTTTTTGGCAATAGAAAGTGTGATATATATTATTAGGAGTGTGTGATTCAATTTTTAGAGTCGACGTCCATGTTTGGAGTGAATTGTGCAACTTGTCGTGAATTTCCTAATGGAATTTCAACGTAGTCGATCCTACTAGGAGTGTGTTAACTTTTAGCATATATTTGACCATTTATAATAACACAAGCATTATGAACATTTAGACTTAACAAAACATCGTCAACACTAGTGTGAATTGTACTTCAATGATTGTTCTTTTCGTCTTCATTAATCAATTTTGTAATTTCATGTATTGATGATACATGTAGATTTTGAAAATATCTATGGTCATTTTATTGATATTTTCTTTACCTAGTAAAAATTCTAATCTCGATTATGTTCATTATTGGATGTTTGTAATTGGAACATGTAATGAGAATTAATATCTTTTGAATAATGATTAATTACTTTCATTAGATCTCCGCTACGATTATTATTAGGAGGATGGAGAATCACTATCCATGACGAGTTCCATCATTCCTAATCCTAATCTTAAATAATTAAATACTTCACGTTTTAAGGGTTTGTTAATATGTCGGCTATTTATCTTCGGATGCAACTTTCTCGATAGAAAATTTTCTCTTCTGGAGGTTGTCGCGTTGAAAGTGATGACGTATTTCTATATGTTTAGTTCTAGAGTGTTGTACCGAGTTTCTATTTAAGTCGACTATGCCTTTATTGTCGCACATAATCGAAACGTCGTCGAGGCGTATGTCATAGTCGATGAGAGCTTGTTTCATCCATAGTGCTTGTTGACACGCCTTTCCGGCGGAGACGTATTCGGCTTCGGTCGTGGAGATAGCAAGGGCCGTTTGTTTCTTAGAGAACCAAGATGTTAAACAACATCCCATGAACGTACAAACGCCACTAGTGCTTTTACGATCAATGTAATCGCCCGCGTGATCGAAGTCAGCTTAACCTATAGTTTCTATTTCGGCTCCTTTCAGATACCATAATCCTAAGTGGATAGTTCCCCTAATATACCTAAATATACGCTTAACGGCTTCTAAGTGGGTAGTCTTAGGATTTTTGTGGAAACGAGCACATAAGCAAACACCAAACATAATATCAGGCCTACTTGCGGTTAAATAAAGTAAACTACCAATCATACCTCGATATTTAGTGCAATCCATGAAGTTGGCTTCATTGTGCTTAGTGAGCTTGATCTCCGTCGACATTTGCATTCTTGGTTGGTTTGGAGTCTTCCAACCCAAACTTCTTTAACATCTCCTTGATGTACTTGGATTGATTGAAAAATATATTGTCTTCCATTTGTTTTATTTGAAGACCCAAGAAGAAGTTCAACTCTCCCATCTGCCTCATTTCAAATATTCGATGCATGATTTTTTGCAAATTGTTACAAAGTTTTGACAAGTGGATCCCATATATATGTAGTCCGACGTATATTTGAACAATGATAAGATGTGATTTAAATTTCTTTGTGAAAAGAGTATTATCAACCATTCCCATGGAATACTCATGTTTTAGTAAAAATGCTTTTAGTCTATCATACCAAGCCTTAGGAGCTTGCTTAAGACCATACAAAGCCTTTTTGAGTTTATACACATAATTAGGTTTTTCAAAATCAATAAAACCCGGAGGTTGAGCAATGTAAACCTCTTCGTTTATAAAACCATTTAGAAAAGCACTTTTTACCTCCATTTGGTATAATTTGAAATCATTTGCACAAGCAATAGCAAGAAGTATTCTAATAGACTCTAACCTAGCTACCGGAGCGTATGTTTCATCATAATCTATACCTTCTTGTTGATTATATCCTTGTGCCACTAATCTAGCCTTATTCCTAGATACTATTTCCGTTTTGTCTAATTTATTTCTAAAGACCTATTTTGTTCCTATGACGGTTTGACTCATGGGTAGAGGGACTAAATTGTCGGGAATTAAAAGTCTACACACTTAGTACTGCCAAGCCAAGATTTTGCACTACTCAACTTACAACTGCTAGTACTAACCAGTACTAACCAGTTAGTACTGCTAAAAGAAAGTTAGTACTGCCAGTCTTAACTTAACACTGTTGAAGGACTTAAGACTGCTGCATGAAGACTACTAAAGGGATAAAGACGAGTGAAAGTGATATGCATTAACTTATTCAGAGTATAATCTATTTAGTTAGAAAGATCTGTATAAGTTTAACAATATAGAAGATTTATAGTTATCTTGTAAAGGACTCCTATAGATGTAGTTTAAATGGAGATCTAGGTTATGGTTTAGACCCCCCCCCCCCCCCCCCCCCACCACAATAGTTATAGACGTTTTGCTACCATAGCTTCAGGTGTAAACCCTAAGTTACTACAAGCGGTACTCGTATTATTCATAATAATATTGGAGCTTTTCAGTTATACATTGTTCATTCAGTTCACTGTTACATTCATATTCTTCTAAGTATTAAAGAGTAGATTCCGCATACTCTTTAGTATTAACAAAGTTTCTACCATAGTTGTCTTGAATCTATTCAATACAACTAACCCTTTTACAAGGTAAGCAAGATCTTAAGTTGGGATCAACAAGTGGTATCAGAGCTGCATCAACCTTACAACCACCAAGTTCATCACCCTTTAAGAGAACTACCAGACAGGAATTTGTGGTTCCTTAGCCTATATCTCCTACTCAGACTAATATAGCAGATAAGGCTGCTTCCACAGGTGTGGATGTCAGACATGGAGGGGCTACCACAACTGTCACTAGCTTAGATGCAGGACATGGTAGTGGTAACATTGTTAAGCCCCATCCATGCCCCATGATTCACCTCTCCCAAGAGTTTTTCATACTTGGAAATGATGAGGGCAGAATGCAACACAATGAATTGATGGATTTGGTTACAAAATTATCAGACAGAGTTGTAGCTTTAGAGACAGACTTGCAGCAAAAAAAGAAAGTCTATGGTACTGCTTTTACAAAGCTTATAAAAAGGTAAAGAAATTGGAGAAAACTGTCAAGACTAGACAAGCTAAAAGGAAGGCTAGAATTGTTGTATTTAATGATGAAGAAGATTTAGAGAATCCTTCCAAACAAGGGAGGAAGATAGATGAAATTGACCAAGACCCTGATATTTCTTTGGTACAACATGATGCAGAGGTTCAGGGGAGGCATGAGCATGATATGGAGCCTAATTTTGAGTTCACTACTCTTGAAGAAGTTTATACTTATGAAAAAGAAGTTAATACTGTTGAGGCCAGTTTCCACTGCTGGTGCATCAGTTAGTACTGCTGGTGCTAGTTCAGCCAAAGACAAGGGTAAAGCTATAATGGAGGAAGCTGAGACTATTCAGACCAAGACAAAGTTGCAGCTAGAACAAGAAAGACTTGGTTATGAAGAAGCTTTGAGATTACAGGCTAAAATTGATGAAGAAGAAAGGCAGAGGATTGCCAGGGTACAAGAAGAAGCAAGCTTTTTTTCACCATGAAGAATAGGGATAACATTCCAAGCTGTGTGAAGCTAATGACATTGTTTTCACATTAGATTACAATCCGAGGAAAGAGAGATGTACTTTGAAGCTGAAAAAGCAAGGTTACTTACAGAGCTTATCAATGAGAGAAAGAGATACGTTGCTACACAAAGAGCTGAAGAAAGGAGGAACAAGCCACTCACACAAGCTTAATAGAGGACTTACATGTCTCAATATATAAAAAACATAGGAAGTCATACACTAAAGCAGTTGAAGAGTTATTGTTTGATGAAATCAAGGAATTTGTTTGAAACTACGATGTTGGGAATAATTCTTCATATAACTTAATACTGCCAACAGTACTAAAGGAGTTAGTACTGCCAGCACAAAGTTAGTACTGCCAAGGAAACTTAATACTGCTAGTTGAGGAAGTTTGTACTGCTAAATGGTCAAAGCTGATGAACTAAAGATAAGAATGGATGGAGAGCATTTCGGGATATTTAGTTTTAAATTGTAACTGTTCCTAATAGATAGGCAGATATATTTGTAAAGGGCTTCTTGTATTTCTATAAAAGGAGATCCCTAGAGTAGTGATAGTTAGTACTTTTAGAGATACATTTAGAGAGAATTTGTAATAGCTTCAAGGTTGTGTAACCCCAGTACTTAAAGAGTACTCGTATTATTTATAATATTGAAGCAGTGAGTTTTGTGTTATTTTTTGTGTGTGATCATTACTGTTTATTCATAAATTCTCTAGAGTATCAAGTGTAGATTCCGCATAAACTTTGAGTTATACCATACAAGATCTCAATCTTTGTTATTTTGGATTCTTCCATGGTAACAAACTCTTTATATCAAAAGAAATCGATCAAGGAGTGGGTTCAACAAGTTGGTATCAGGCATGTGCTTTGGAAACTTTGATTAGGGAAATGGGTTAGATAATTACTGAACCAATTCGTTGGCAAAGGTTCCCCATTCTAAAACTAGAGAGTATGAGATGTGGGAAAGCAGAATAAAGCTGTACTTCCAGTTCCAAGACTAGCATTATGGGAGGTAATAGAAAATGGGAAATTCCTTGCGTACCCTTTCTGTTACAGCACCAGAATCAGGTCCATCTACAGTGTTGAAGATGACTGTGCCCTCAACTACTGAAGAAAAGATTTGCAAGAAGAATGATGTCAAAGCTAGAAGTCTTCTTCTCATGGCACTTCCAAATGAACATCAGCTTACCTTTAACCAGTATGCTGATGCTCAATCTATGTTTATTGCTATTAAAGCTCGCTTTGGAGGAAATGATGTTACAAAGAAGACACAAAAGGCCTTACTGAAGCAACAGTATGAAAACTTCAATGCTACTAGCTCAGAATCTTTGGACTCTATCTTTAACAGGCTACAAAAGCTTGTTAGTAGATTGGCAATTCTTGGTGTAGATACTCCTGCAGAGGATTTAAATGTTATGTTTTTGAGAAGCTTTCCTTCAGAATGGGATACTCATGTAGTTGTCCGGATGAACAAACCCGACTTTGAAACTATGGGTTTAGATGATTTGTACAACAATTTTAAAATTGTTGAACAAAAGGTTAAGAGAACTGTTGCTGGTAATAATGATGATAAGAACTTGGCATTTCTAACCACTTCCAGTTCAAGCAGTACTAATACTATTAATACTGTTAACACTGGAGTTAGTACTGGCAATACTAAAGTTAATACTGCTAGTACTGAAACTAGTACTGCTAGTTTTAGTGATGCCACAGTTTATGCCTTTTTGTCCACACAACCACAAGGATCTCAACTTGTTCATGAAGATCTTGAGCAAATACATGATGATGATTTGGAAGAGATGGATCTAAAGTGGAATATGGCACTGCTGAGTATGAGGGCAAGGAAGTTCTATCAAAGAACTGGAAGGAAGATAATCATTGATGGAAGCAGTACTGCTGGCTATGACAAATCTAAGGTAGAATGTTTCAACTGTCACAAAATGGGACATTTTGCTAGAGAATGTAGAGTTCCACAGTAAAGATAACAGAAATTGGAACCAAGGAAACTCATCAAAAGCAGTAAGGATTGAAGATGCCTCTGAAAAGGCAATGTGTGCTATTGATGGTGGTGGATTTGATTGGAGTGATATGGCAGATGATGAAGTTCAAGCAAACATGGCACTCATGGCATTTTCTGACTGTGAGGTATCAAATGATAAAACTTGTTCTAAAACTTGTTTGCAAAATTATGAAGCACTTATAAATTGTTATGATGATTACTTGTTAATTTAGATGATACTGCTTTTAAAGCATCTACCTATAAAAGAGGTCTGTCAAATTTAGAAGCACAAGTTGTTAAATATAAAGAATCTGAAGTTTTGTTTTCTGAAGAGATTGCTTTGTTAAAAAGAAGTGTAGGTCATAAGGATTATCTAATGGGATTAGTTAAGACTGAACTTGAAAAAGTTAAGGAAGAAAAAGAAGGGTTTGAATTTAAGCTAGCAAAGTTTGAAAAATCATCTAAAGACTTAGATGCTTTATTAGCAAGTCAGGTAACTGACAAGAGTAAAAGGGGCTTTGGTTACACTGCTGTCCCCTCACCTCATCCCTTAATTCTCAATAGACCAACACCTTTAGACTTGTCTTATTCAGGTCTTGAGGAATTTCAACATCCTGAGATAAATGGGTATGGTCCTAGGGATTCAAGTTTAAAGTCAACCAATGTTTGTAATAGAGAGTCAAATAAATTTAAGGAACCTACCTACAACGTATACTGATAACTCTTTAACACAACAACCCAAGACTGTTGTGACTCCACTTAAGGTAGACAAAGATTGGAGAGAAAAGTTTTTCCATCCTGCTAATCATATTAGGGTAGAAGAACCTAAAAAGGCAAGAGAGAATACTGATGCCCCAATTATTGAAGATTGGGTGTCAGATGATGAGGAAGAAGTTGAGTCTATTCCTAAGGTAGAAAAGAAAGCTGATGTACCTACTGTTACTAAGAAAGAGTCAGTTAAAACTTTTAAATAAGTAGAAGAACAGTTAGGTATGCTGAGATGTATAGGTCACAGAGACCTAGGGGGAACCATAGAAGTTGGAATGGTCATAAATCTAGTCAATTAGGATGTAACTTTGTTTTTAATAACAAGGCATGCTTTATTTGTGGTAATTTTGATCATATTCAATATAATTGTCCCAATGCTTATAAACATATGGTTCCAAGAGCAGTCTTAATGAAGACTGGCCTTAAAACTGTCAAAAATGCAAATCCTCTTAGTACTGTTAGATCTGTTAACACTGTCAGACCTGTCAGTACTACTAGGTTTGTTAATACTGTTAGGCCTTATAATATTGCTCACCCAGAACTAATAGTTTCTTGTGCTAGGCCAAGACTCACTTTTCAAAATCTAGGCATAAAGGCTTTACAAGGAATAAGCA
Organism: Tanacetum coccineum; assembly: GCA_026074375.1. NCBI lineage: Eukaryota > Viridiplantae > Streptophyta > Magnoliopsida > Asterales > Asteraceae > Tanacetum > Tanacetum coccineum. The sequence continues at coordinate 4,823 of BQNB010090925.1, read as the reverse complement.
TTAACAAAAAGGTCTAATATTCAAAATATTAATACTGCTAAACAAGCTGTTAATACTGTTAGGCCAAATGTTAATACTGTCAGGGCAAGGGGATTCAATGCTGTTAAGCCCTCAGCATGTTGGGTTTGGAGACCTATCAAACCCAATGGTGCATCATTAACCTTTAACAAATATAATTATATTGATGCACGAGGCAGATCCAAGTCAGTAATGGCTTGGGTCCCCAAAGGTAACTAACTTCATAAGTTTTTGTGTGCAGAGCAATTCCCAATTAAATGAAAAAGGTTTTGTGGATAGTGGATGCTCAAGGCACATGTCTGGAAACATAGCTCACCTTTCAGATTTCAAAGAATTTGATGGAGGTTATGTTACTTTTGGTGGAGGAGCAAATGGAGGAAGAATCACTGGTAAAGGTACTATCAAAACAGATAAACTTGATTTTGAAGATGTATACTTTGTCAAAGAGTTGAAGTTTAACCTTTTTAAGTTGTCTCACAAATGTGTGACAAAGAACTATGTTCTTTTCAATGGATTCTGAATGTCTTGTATGTCTCCAAGTTTTAAGTTGCCTGTTGAAAGACAAGTAACTCTTTAAAATTTCTAGACAGAACACATTACAGTTTGATATGAAAAACATAGTTCCAAAAGATGGTTTAACTTGCCTAGTTGCAAAGGCTACATCTGAGGAATCAATGTTATGGCATAGGAGGCTTGGTCATGTCAATTTCAAAAAGATAATCTTGTAAGAGATTTGCCTTTAAAAAGGTTTGAGAATGACCAAAACATGTGTTGATGTCTTAAAGGCAAGCAACATAAGAGCTCTTGTGAAGACATGGCCTTTAGTCCCTCCTACTAAGCCATTATTTTTGTACATTTGGATTTGTTTGGTCTAACTTTTGTGAGTAGTTTAATGCATAATAAAATACTGCTTGGTAGTTACGAGATTTTATTGTTTTAATGGGTTTTCCTTTTTAAGGAGGGGTTAAGGATGAAACTAGTGAGATCCTTAAAAAATTTATCAAAGAATAGATAATATAGTGGATATGAAGGTTGGCTAAAATTATCTGTAGTGACAATGTGACTGAATTTAAAACCAATGTGATGGATGAGTTCTATAGGAAAAGGTATTAAAGAGAGAATACCGTGTAGCAAGGACACCTCAACAAAATGGTGTAGCTGATACGAATAGACTTTTGACTCTTATTGAGGTGCTAGTACATGTTAGCAGATTCTAAGTTACACCTACAACATTTTGGGCAGAAGCAGTTTCTACTGCTTGCTATGTACAAAATAGGGTTGATTGCAGTTTTACATACAATTAAAATATATAACTATAATAATACTTAGATAAATTCCAACTAATCACCTTTAACCAAGGTGAAGAGTCAAAACTTACAAAAATATCATATAAATATATATTAAAGACCGTATGTTTTATCCGGGTAAGTATGATCACCCGGGTCGTTATCCCCAATATTGTGAAATTGGACCACGTGTTTTAGTTGGATCCTGATTGAATGCAAGCCAAAGATATTTGATTTGGTTTCTTGAAATTAAGCCTTAATTTCTCACTTGTTTATAAAGGTCTTATTTAATCTAATTAAATATATTAACTTATTACTAGTTAATAACTATTAAACGTATTACTAACTTAAATTATGACTAATGGTGCATAATACCTAACAAACTAACGAGGGACAAATCTGAAAAGCAATTAAATTTGAATAGTTTACACTTCTACCCTGAGAATCTATCCCGACTAAATCAAACTTAAGTCCAATAAGCATTCGAAATTTAAAGAGGCTAAAATGACAAACTCATGAAGCAAAGTTGTAAAGGAAGCAGGGGCGTACAAGATTAATAAAGGCTACTTGGCTGAACCTACAATAAGCTCTCAAAGAGGTATCTTTAAGCTGTTACAGAAAGGAGGGCTTATCCTTGGTTTAGAAAAATTAAGCTATAGAAAACTCAAAAATTAGATCAAAATGAAAAAGGAAAGAAGTTCTAAAGAGCTTATGATATGCTTAATCTATAAATGAAAAGAAACTAAAGCTTAAACTGCTTTTATGCTACTGAAATTGATCATGAAATAAGCAAACTCAGGAAATAAGCAAAGAAACACAAACTACAAATAAGCTAGAGAACTTAATAAGCTAAACTAGACTCTAAACTTTAAGGTCTTACCAAACTACTATTTATCCATCTAAATAAGCTATAAATTCCAAACTTAAAAGCTGAATTAACAAATTTAGACTTTACTCAAGTTCCTACTGTTTTTGGATTTTTCAGGTTTTTATGACTTTTGACAGCTGAATTAAACTAAGTAAATAAGCTAGAAATTTCAAATTAAGACTTAAACCAAATTAAGCTATATTAAAACTAAAATCCTACTGAATTTGATAAGCTAAATCTTAAAATTACTGTTCTAAATTAAGCTGAGAACACAGCAGTACTAACTGGGGTTAGTACTGCTAGTGTGAAAATTCAGCAGTACTTTGAGAGTACTGCTGATGCAATTTGATTTTTGAAAACGTAATGAGTAATGAAATAAGCTAGAAAACTAAAACTAAAATCTTAATAAGCTATAACTAAATCTAAACTTACAAACTACTAAATTTGAAAGCTAAAAATTGATACTAATCAGTACTAAACTTGTGAAGGCAGTACTAACTTTTTAATTAGTACTGGTAGTGTAAAGGTTCAGCAGTACTAACTTAGGTTAGTACTGCTAGTGCAATTTTTAGACTGCACTAAACCAAACACCCCTTTACCATTTTGACAGGACTGAGAAAAGCTTTTTAAGAGAAATTTGATGAACAAAAACTAATACCAGATAAAAACTAGCTTAAAACAAACCTTAATAATCATGATTAAAACAACTGAATTAAGACTTAATCTAAGATCTAAATATTTAAAACTAATATTTTTTGATTTTATGGAGTTTTTATGACAAAATTTAGCAACTAATGATCTATAACTATATAAGCAAAAAACAGATGAACAAGAACATAACTAAATAGCACTGATGAGATTATTTAAACATAACACCGCAAGAGAATAAGCAATTAAAAGATCTAAACATTAGCAAGCAATAATATCATTATTTAAAACTAGAATCTAAAAGAAAATGAAAGGAAACTTTACAAACTACAAGAGAAACTTACAAACTCCTCTAGCTAAACAAGAGGACCAATTAAGGCAGCTACAAGCTCTCTAGCTTATGAATAAGCTAGAGTATAAGTCCTTGGGATCTCTTCCAAGGTAAGATCCCCTTCCAAAAGCTTAGATACAATAAGATCCATAATAGGTTTAACTGATTTAAGGTTTAGATAAGGTTAATACTGAATTCAAACAGCTCTATTTCAGCTTATAGACTGAAAGAGCTTATGAGTAGCTTATTGAGACAATTTTAGCTTATTAAGAGAGCTTAAAGGTTGAAAATAAGAAGAGCTTATAACAAATTAAAACTGAATTACATTACTAGAAAAGGAAATTACAAGAACATTTAAGTAAAAATACGAATTTAAGCTAAAAATTATATAAAAACTAGAATCGACTACTAAAAAAACTAGATGATGTGTGTGTGAGAAGTGAGGTCTTTTTATAGTGCCCAGCTGAAGCTTCTAGGACCTCTAGCCCTGCTTTTCAATCTTTCAATCTCTGCCATTCATTTCTTCAATCATTTGATCTATGATGTGGGACGTTGGATCATTTTGTGGACACCTGAGGATTGCCAGGCTGGCATTCTTTGATGTGACGTTTGTGTTAGTTTTGTGAGTGAGTTTAGCACAAAACCCATCACAATTTGTGCTTCTTTACTTGATGATGTGGCTCTTCTTTAATGAATCCTTTGATTAAAGACTGATTTGACCCTGGGTTTGTGATGTAGACCTCTTGAATTGACTTAATCACCCTCTAATTTTGATTTGCCCCTTGTTTTACCATGGGGGTGAAATTGGGGAAGACGGATGAACAGTAAAAGGGGTTCCCGCTCCTTTTTCGACAGTTAAAACTGTTGTAGTTTGGGAAGTATTGCACATTTTGTCCTTGCCTTTCTTTTCTTTCTTTCAAGTTATAAATAACTTTCGGAAATTGCAAGATTGGCCCTTGAAGATGAAAATTGGCTAAGGCTTTGGCTGAGGCTTGGCTTCTTTTGGCTTCGGCTTTGTACTCTTCTGATTCTCGTGTCCGTGTTTGCTTGCTTTTGATTGTTTTCTTGTGATTTTTGACTTATCCGTACCTGCACACACAAAACACAAATACAAGCATATTTTTGCCATTTTTGGTCTGTTTTGGGTTTAATTGGGTTATTTTAGGTATAAATGGATATGTGTATTTTACACATATCAAATACCTTTTGTGATATTTTGTGTGTTACAATAGTCGCACGTTTGCAAATCTTGTGGTCCATACTTGTAAAATACTTAAACCTACGAATTCACCAACTTTATGTTGACGTGTTAAGCATGTTTTCAGGTGCTTAACGGGATTTCTCTTGATGTGCTTCATGGAGTCTACATGCATTATGACCTCACTTTTCAAGAAAACTTATGCATATCATTTAAATATCATTGTAATTTAAACATCTTTTCAGCTTCCGCATTTTCAACGTATTACTTTGGGGATATTGTAATGACTTAAATTTTTATAATTATGCAACGGTGTTTATTTTCAAAATGTCCATATAGTGTTCGTTCTCTTGTGCTTGTGTTTGAGATATTCATAATGTCACGTCTATGGATTACCTATTTTCGCTGCGACCCGATTTGGTGGTGTGACAGATTAGTATCAAGAGTCAAGGTTACATAGAACCAGGTAGTATA
>BQNB010090924.1:0-27015 GCA_026074375.1 Tanacetum coccineum | reverse complement strand
ATATATCTCCTTAGTTGTTTTAGCTTCAGTTATAACTCTTTGTCTTTCTTGTTCTACCCACTATTTAGCAATCTCTTCATCCCTTGCAATCTGAGCTCTTTCTTCTTCATGAGCTTGTTCTTGTTGTCTAATAGCGGTTTCTAATCCCAGTCTTTCTTGCTCCAGTTACTTCTTAGACTTTTTCTTTGGCTCAGGTTCTGTCATTATGGCCTTTCCTTTGTCTTTCCTTATTTGTTCACTCCTTCTGCTATAAACAGCTCTTCCAGCAGTACTTCAAATTTCACTACGAATAGTACTAGCAGTACTAATATTTACATTAGCAGTACTAATCATATAAGCTTTAGTAGCACTACCTGTTGGTTCATTAGCAGTACTTGTTGTTACACCAGCAGTACTAACCTCTTTTTCTCCACTACATTGGTCTTCAATAACTTCTGTAGGTTTTCCTCTTACAATCACTACTTTAGTATCATCACTTTGCTTATGATGAACCTCTTGCATATCTATATCATCCTGAACCCATTCTACTCCATCATCTTGAGCTAAGTAAGTATTTAGATCTTCATCTATGTCAGATATCTTCCTCCCCTATTTGGATAAATCATTTGCAACATCATCATCTTCTGATAGCACAATCCTAGATCTTCTCCTTGCTTTTCCTTTCTTGACTTGCTTCTCCAATGTCTTGACCTTTAAAATCAGCTTTGTAAGAGCAGTACTATAAGTCTTCTTAGTCTTTTGTAAGTCAGTTTCCAATATTTCAATCCTGTCAGAAAGCTTACTATAAGGGCTTAGTAATGGAATTAATAACCTTAGACTTACAAGAGGCTCTGTGTTGCTTCCCTTTAAGACAAGCAACACAGGTTTGGTCATTCTCAAAACGTCTTAAAGGTAATCCTCTCACAAGATTATCTTTTACCAGTTTGTTTATGTTTTTAAAATTAATATGACCAAGCCTTCTATGCCATAGCATAGATTCATCTAATGTAGCCTTTGCAGCAAGGCAAGTTAAACTTTCTTTAGGAACAATGTTCCTCATATTGAAACTGTACATATTGTCTTCTCTAGGAATTCTAAGAAGTATCTGATTTTCATCAGGCAACTTAAAATCAGGAGATAAGACAAGACATTCAGAGTCAGTAAAGAGAACATAGTTTCTTTTGTCACACATCTGTGAGACACTAAAGAGGTTAAAGTTTAACTCCTTTACAAAGTATACATCATCAAAATCAAGATTATCAGTTTTCAAAGTACCTTTACTGGAGATTCTTCCACCAATAGCTCCTCCCCCAAATGTAAAATTCCCTCCATCAAACTCCTTGAAATTTAATATATAAGCTATGTTACCAGTCATGTGCCTAGAGCATCCACTGTCAACAAGTCCTTTATCATTCAGTTGTGGATTGTCCTGCACATAAGAATCAAGAAAATCAGTTTTTATTGGGGACCCAAGCCATTATTGACTTGGATCTGCCTCGTACATCAATAAAGTTATATCTGTTAAAGACAAGTGATGCACCATTAGGTTTGGTAGGTCTCCAAACCCAACATGCTGAGGGCTTAACATCATTGAACCCATTTGCCCTAACAGTATTAACATATGGCCTAGGAGTATTAACTCTATGCCTAACAGTATTAAAATTTTGATTATAATACCTGTTAGTTAACACTGTTTTATTATGAAAGGGCCTTTAAACAGTTGATTGTTCTTGATTAGTAAAACATGACTGTTGTCTAGCACTATAAACTGTTTGTTTGGGGTGAGCAGTATAAATAGGTCTAACAGTATTAAGAGGTTTTTGACCATTCCTTAGCAAAACTCCTCTTGGAATCATATGCCTGTGAGTATTAGATTTGGCATAATAATCATAATCTACCCTGTTATAATTGTTCCCAGACACCACCCTTTTTCTTTGTTGGAATTCTTCCTTGTTGTAAGGATAATTGAGCTTCATATGTTCAAAACTTCCACAGTTAAAACAGGCTTTGTTATGCTTCACAAACTCATCTCCTAGTTGGTTTGACTTTTGTCCATTCCAATTCCTCTGGTTCCCTCTAGGACTAGGTGATCTATACATTTCTGCATACCTAACTGTCTTTTTAACTGGTTTTTCCTTATTCTTTGATTTTACAGACACTACATGATTAGCAGGATAGAAAAACTTTTCTTTCCAATCTTTATCAAACTTAAGTGGAGACTCAACTGAGCTAGTCTCATTATCACATACTTGACCTTTTTCCAAAGAGTCATCAGTATTCTCCTCAGAATTATCTGACTCTTTGTTACAAACAATGGTAGGCTCTAAACCAAATTCCCTAGGACCAAGCCCATTAATTTCAGGTTCTTTAAACTCATCAAGACCTGAATATGACAGATCAAGTTTTGTAGGTCTGTTATAGGTTAAGGGATGTGGTGGTGCAACAACATTAAATCCTAGACCTTGTTTATTCTTATCAGATCTCCGACTCTCTAACATTTCATCTAGATCTTTTGCTGATTTATCAAACTTTGTAATCTTAAACTCAATGCCATCCTTTTCTTGCTTAACCTTCTCAAGCTCAGACCTAAGAACACCAATTTCATACAATTTACATCCTACTTCTCTCTTAAGGACAACAACTTCCTCAGAGAAAAGAACTTCATTCTTTTTATATGTGACAATTTGCTCTTCTAATGTTGCTAAACCCCTTTTATATGTAGCAGTTTTAAATTCACTATCATTAAGTTTAACAAGCAAATCATCATATTGTTTCTTTTTGACACAGGTTTTAGAGCAAGTTTTATGAGTGTATACCTCAGAATCTGAGAATGCCATCAATGCCATATTTGTCTGAACTTGCTCTTCTGCCATGTCACCCTAATCAAAGCTAACAACATCTATTGCCATCATTGCCTTTTCAGAAGTGTCTTCAATCTTCATAGTCTTAGTTGAGCTACCTTGATTCTAGTTTCTATTGTCTTTGCTCCTAGGTGCTCTGCATTCCCTGGCAAAGTATCCCAACTTGTGACAATTGAAACATTCTACCTTTGATTTATCATATCCAGTCTAAACCTTTGATTTATCGTAACCCAGCAGTAATGCTTCCATCATGTTAATCTCCTTCAGTTCTATGATAAAACTTCCTTGCCCGTCATTCTTAATAATGCCCATTTCCACTTTAAGTCCATTCTCTTCCCAAATCATCATCATGTAGTTGCCTCAAGGTCCCTTCATGAAATAGTTGAACCGCGTTAACCTTTGTGCTAGCAGTACTAATTTTAGGGATAGCAGTATTAGTATTATTAGTACTGCTAGTTCCTGAAGTGGTTACAAAGGTCAAGTTTTTATCACCATTACTTGCATAGCAGATTTCTTAATCTTCTGTTTAACAATTTTAAAATTGATGTATAGATCATCAAGTCCCATAGTCTCAAAGTCAGGCTTGTTCATCCAAACTACAACATGTGTATCCCACTCAACAGGTAAGCTCCTTAAAAACTTTAAATTCAGATCTTCTGGAGGGGTAACCACTCCTAGAATTGCAAGTCTGCTTACAAGCTTTTGAAGCCTGTTAAAGACGGAATCAAGAGATTCTGAGCTTGAAGCATTAAAGTTCTCATAATGTTACTTTAGGAGAGCCTTCTATGTCTTCTTTGTTGCTTCATTACCTCCAAATCGAGCCTTAATTGCAACAAACATGGATTGGGCATCTTCATACTGATCGAAGGTGAGTTGATGTTCATTGGGCAGAGACATAAGCAGTAGACTTCTTGCCTTAACATCATTCTTCTTATACGTCTTTTCTTCAGCAATAGCAGGTATAGTCCATCTTGTTGCTGTGTGCCAATTTTCTCTCGGTGTTGTTGTTACTGGGACAGGTACCCATTAATTCCCATTCTCTATGACATCCTATAGAGCATAATCCTGTACCTGAAAGTACTGTTTGATTCTCATCTCCCACATCTCATAGTCACCAAGTTTGAGCATGGGAAGCTTTGCAAGAGCATTGTTATGAGTATTTGATTCTAACTCTATATCTCATAAATCAAAGTTTCTTAAAGCACAAGCTCTGATACCACTTGTTGATCCTAAATCTAGATCGATTCCTTAACTTGTAATAAGTATGTTATCACTGGGATTATTAACTTATATATCTACTCCAAGAATCAACAATTGTAGAGACTTTTGTTCATAGCTACTAAAGTGTCTTACGGAATTCTAGCACTTTAATACTCCAAAGTAGTATGAATGCGTAACTAGTGATGCTCGTAGTACATGTACACATCAAATATAAGCTAAAAGTAATATGAATGTAACAGTGATGTAGTAGAATGAACATAAAATATAACTAAAAGCTTCAATATTATTATTATGATAATAATACGAGTACTCTTCCTAGTACTAGAGTTTACAACCTTGAAGCTAAGAATTCATTCTCTTGAGTGATATCTAAACCTTAACCTAGGATCTCCTTTTATACACAACAAGGAGTCATTTACAAGAGAACTACAAATCTTATAAGATCTTTTACAATTCTAAAGATATACGTATCTTCCTAATCTATATAAGATATACATTCCATACTTATCATCTTGTGTCTTCGTCTTCAAGTCTTCTTCATGCAGCAGTATTAAAACATAAGCAGTACTATTTTTTATACTGGCAGTACTAAATTATAACTGGCAGTACTAAATTCTTCTAGTAGTATTAACCCAATGAAGATTTATTCCCAACAATAAACATGCTAAAAAGTCAACACAATGGTTGAGTGAAATTCTTAAGTTTATAATAAATAGTTTGAATACAAGTTCAATAGTGGGTTACGTTGTTATACACCCATAAGTGTAATAATTGCAACACATACAATTATTATGAAAAACAGTATTATTGCCCTAAGCTCATGACACCGAAGCCTTAGGTTAATCAATAACTACAAATAATTACCCCAACGGGTGTTTTTTCCAAACACCCGCATAGTTATTCAAATGATGTGCTATTGATTACCGAAAGTATAGGTACACCAACGGGGAGTACAGTCCCAGATAGATCTATTCACATTATTTGCGCTTACCCTGACGAGTAATTAACGACTCATGATAATGGGGTCTTAATGGCAAAAGTAGGGACTTAGGTAATAATGTATCAAGATAGCATACAGTTGAAAAATACTTGCATTCATGGTTTAAGCATGTATCCCCCTCGTGGGTTTATAAAACATTTAAAAGAGTTAAAATGCGAGGATATGAACTCACCTTAACAGTACAGGGAAATTATGAGATTGATTGGCTAAAGTAAATGTGTGAAAAGTAAAGTAACTGCTTGGTCATCTAACCTGGGTAATACAAGTCCTAGTTTGATTAGATTAATTCAAAACTACATGAAGTGTTAACGTGAATATCTTTGATTGATTAATTTATGGAATTATTGCATCACTGTTCGGGCTATCATAATTCAGAGGCGACGCAGTATCGTTTGAGGAGCCAGGGCACTTTAAATCATAAACCAAGCAAACTCGTAAGACGAATACCCAAATGGAACCCCTCACATGAAACTCCTTAGAATCGGATACCGATAAATAGTGTATAAGTATATCTTCAAAAACTAGTCGATGATAAGTTGCGTTAAATATATAACGAAATTGATTTATAATGCGTCGATCGTTGATTAATAACGACAAATGTGTCTGTGTTTTAACATAATCAAGTTTTATAATATTGATATATATTTTTATAATTTGTATAAAAATATTATATTTTAAGAATACAAAAATGACAGTATATACCCTTATTTATAACTTTTACAAGTTTGTCCTGATAAATAAAGTATTAATAAATTAAAACCTTAAACTTAGAAACTTTGAGAAAATAGAGTTCATATAGTTATAAACTTTGGAATAATGCCAATTACAGCCCCTTTAGTTATAAAATTTTAGAAAGTTAACGATATATATCCGCCTAAGCATGAAACTTTTATGCAAAACAATTTCCCAAAATCCATGCAAGCTTAATATATGATTCCAAAAGATATTTGTCAGGTCCTACTTCTAAAAATAAGCTCATAAAGTAAGATGTTTAATTATAAACAAAAAAAAGTTATTCTTTAGCAAGAAAATCAAAGAGCGTTGTCGATTGTAATTGTTTTTACCAAAAACAAATAGGTTTGAGGATTCAAGCTTGAAACAATATTTCATACCTATATTAAGAGTATTATCAACATATATAATACAGATTTATAATCTATTGAACAAGAACTTAGCTAACTGAACTGCAGAAATAGGTCAGAAATAGGTGTTATCGTGTTTGTACGGCCTTGTAAACGACTTTACATGCTTTCATTTTACTTGATTTCTTTTGGCTTTATTCAAGCTTAGGGTACATCTACTTGACTTCCTTGATCTGATTTAAGACGTCCAATGATGAGATTGTGTATAGATTATTGAGATGTATATTTGAAAGGTGTGCTTGTTTGTCTATTAATATGTCTTTAGGAACGCCCTTTGTGCCTAGATTTCTAGTTTTATTAGTGGTCAAGCTATAGATGATGACTAAGGGATGCTAATGTGAGTATGGAAGGCTAGATACTAGACAAGAGTGAAAGGTGGTTGGGGAGGGCACGGCGAAAACCAATAAGGATGTCAGGAGGTTTTTAGTTCACAAAGTAGCTTACAAGGAAGTAATGGAGGTGCTTAATCAACTGGTTGCTTGCTAGGTGTCTAATCAAAGAGGTTGCTTGAGGTGCTTGGTGGACTTAAAAACGGTTCAAAAAGAAAGAAAAGGGTACCAGGTTTATTATATATCGGGTTAGTGGTTAGGGTTTTAATTCAGATTTAGGGTTAGGGTTAGGATACATTAATGGTTAAAAATATTGGTTAAAGGGTTAAGGTTTAGGGGTTTAGGATTGGAAGTTTGGCTTAGGATTAAGTTTAAGGATGTTTTGTTTTAAGGCTTTTTAGAGTTCCATCTTACTTTGACTATAGGAATGCGACTTTGTTTCAGTTGCTTGACTTTTCGATCCATGATTTCTACGGGTTCCTCCACAAAGTTGAGTTTGTCATCAAGCTGAAGTTCTTTCATTGGAATGACGTGAGATTCATCAGATAAGCATTTCTTTATATTAGAAATGTGGACATTACTGAGTTCTTCAGGAAGCTCTAGTTTGTATGCTACTAGGCCAATTCGTTCAAGGATTTTGAATGGTCCAATGTACCGAGGGTTAAGTTTTCCTCGTTTTCCAAATTGGATGATTCCTTTACGTGGTGATACTTTTAACATGACACGATCTCCAACTTAAAATTCTAAAGGTTTTTGTCTTATATTGGCATAACTTCTCTGCCGGCCTCTAGCAGCTTGCAAGCATTGTCGAATTTGCACTATTTTCTTAGTGGTTTCATGAATTATCTCTGGTCTTGTAAGTTGAGCATCTCCAACTTCGGCATAGCAAACAGGTGATCCGCACTTTAGACTATAAAGTGCCTCGAATGGTGCTGCCTTAATGCTGGCATGGTAACTGTTATTGTAGGAAAATTCTACCAATGGTAAGTGTTTCTATATCCTTTCTTCATATCTATAACACAGGCTCTATGCTATCTTCGAGTGTTAGAATGGTTCTTTCACTTTGTCCATCGGTCTCGGGATGATATGCCGTACTCATGTCTAATTGAGTACCTAAAGCATTCTGTAATGATTTCCAGAATCTGGATGTGAAATGACTATTACAATCTGAGATGATGGATATTGGCACACCATGCCGGGAGACTATTTCTTTGATATACAACCTTGTAAGGGTTTCCATATAATCTGTCTCTCAGGTAGGGATGAAATGTGCCGATTTAGTAAGACGATCGACAATGACCCAAATTGTATCATGTCCACTTAATGTTTTATGAAGTTTTATGACAAAATCCATTGTTATTCTCTCCCATTTCCACATAGGAATTTCTGGTTGTATCAGTAAACCAGATGGTTTTTGACATTCAGCTTTAACTCTAGAGCATGTTAAACACTTGCTAACATACTCAGCAATGATTTCCTTCATGTTAGGCCACCAATAGAGTTTCTTCAGATCTTGATACATTTTGTTAGAACGGGGTGGAATGGGAATACTTTGATTTATGAGATTAATGCATGATCAGGTCTCTCAGATTACAAGAGTGGTATCCAGCTTCGGTTTTAATACAACCGAGTTCTATCAGGACATACTTTAAATTGTTTTTTTTTGCCTTTGTCCATCATCGTAGTTTTCTCAGCTTTGTGGTTCTCTTCCTTGGTGCTTCAGTTTGAGATTAAAGAGTTTGTGATGGTAAATTTTTGGATGAATGGTCATACTAATGATCTAACTCGGAGTGGTTTGATTCGTTTCCTTTTGGTTAAGGGGTTTGCTACAACAGTTGCATTTCCAGGGTTGATAAACGGTTCTCACTAATCGTAATCTGCTAGTAATTCTAACTAACGACGCTGTCTCATGTTTAAAATTTTTCTTTTTGATTATGAATATGTTGAAGACTTTTGTGATCGGTGGGAAAATCGTACACTTTTGTACGTAGAGATAGTGTCTCCAGATTTTAAGAGCGAACATAACTGCTCCTAATTCAAGGTCATGAGTGGTATAGTTTTCTTTATTAGGCTTGAGTTGTCGGGACGCATTATGCAATAACTTTTTCTCTCTGCATTAACCTGCTCGATTACTCTTGACGTAGATGCATCACAGTAAACAACAAACTTTGTCATTTCCTTATGGTAATGCTAAGATTGGAGCTTCACATAGCTTTTGTTTAAGTAGTTGAAAAGCCGACTCTTGATCTTTACCCCGATATACGTTCTTGTTTTTCTGGGTTAATTCAGTCAAAGACTTTGCAAAATTTGAAAAATCTTAGATAATCTCAATAATAGCCTGCAAGTCCTAAGAATTGATGTACTTTTGTGAATGTAGTGGGAGATGTCCAATTATTAATGGCTTCAATCTTGGCGGGGTCAACATGAAGTCCTGAACTATCAATTAAGTGTCCAAGAAATTACACGATACAAATCCAGAAATCACATTTGGATAATTTGGCATACAATTCTCTTTCTGAGTAATTCTAGGATATTGAGCAGATGATTTGTGTTGTGCTCTTCTTTGTTACGAGAGTAGATGAGAATATCATCAATGAATACTATCACAAATTTATCCAAGTATGGTTTACACACACGATTTATGAGATCCATGAATACAACAAGTGAATTAGTTAAACCGAATGGCATTACTTGAAATTCATAGTGTTCGTATCTTGTTTTAAAAAGCAGCCTTAGGAATATCTCCATCCCTTACTCTCAGTTGATGATAACCTTATTTTAAGTCAATCTTCGAGTAGACACTCAAACCTTGAAGTTGGTCAAATAAGTTATCAATCCTAGGCAATGGGTAACAATTCTTTATGGTAAGTTTATTCAACTCCTGGTAATCGATACACATTCTGAAAGATAAGAAGAAAGACGGATCTCCTGGATATATACCTTTCGGTTTTTATATAGGATATGAGGCTTAGTCGAGTTTTACTTCAATCTCCTCGGATGATTAAAGTTTCACCGTTGATTGGGATGTGGACGACTTTCTTGTCACAAATAATCCTGGCACTAACACTGATAAAATATTAGCAAAAGCACAATAATAAATGCAAAGAGAATAAGCTTGGAACAAGCTATAATGCTAGGTAGAGGACTGGCAAAATAAACACTTAAAAACTTTTACCTCTAAGACACAAATAAGTCAAAATACTTAAGACAAATTCAAATAAGGCTAAATAACTCTAAATAAGCTAATACAATAGCAATTAAGCAAATTAAAAAGTAATCAAACTGTCTAACAGTTTGAACTCAGTTACTAAACTTTGTAGTTAGTACTGCTAGGCTAAAGTTAGTACTGTTAGCTTAAGGTTAGTACTGGTAGGCTTACAAGACTTAAAGAAATAATAAATAAGCAAACAAGCTAAAACAGAAGTTCACCTAACCTTAATAAGCACTTAGTAATTGAATATATAAGCAACAGATATAAACTAAATGATAAATAAGCTAAAAAAAACATAAATATTGATAAACTATTGAAAATACTTTGAAAAGGAAAATAAGCTTAACTAAGCTTAATCTTAAAGACAGTTAAGGAAAATGGTTTAATATACTCTAAAAAGCTAAGGAAATCTTTAATAAGCAGAGATAATAAGCTGATAAGCTAAAATGAACTACCAGTATTAACTGTTTTAACTGACAGTACTAACTTAAGTTAGTACTGCTAGTGTAAGTTAGTACTGTTAGTGTAAGTTAGTACTGTTACCTTTGAAATCCAGGAAAATGAAATAGCAAGTACTAACTTAGAGTTAGTATGGTACGCTTTAAGTTAGTGCTGTTCCAAAAGGTGAACTTGCAAGTATTAACTCAAAATTATACAGTTTAATAAGTAAACTAATAGTGACTGCTAAGTAAGAAAGTAATACACCACACAAATTCAAACTAGCAAATAAGCAAAATATGCACTAAACAGTTCTGCAGAAATAAATAACATTAAGATAAAAAGAAAAAACTTACAACACCCTTGCTCAAAACAGGGTCAAACAAAGAATCTACAAGCTTTAGCTTGTATAAAACAAGCTAGTGAGAGTCACAATAAAGCCCATCCAGAACAGGGCTTATCATCCCATTAAATAAGCTGTGGTATATTTTGAGAGTGCATATTTGTGTTTTTCTCTTAACTACTTAACGTTTTTTTATCCTGACTTAATGAACAACAGCTTATAGTAGCTGTGGGTGAGAAACTTTTTGAACACAAAACAATATGATTAAGAAACTTAACACTGGTATTGTAAATTGACTTAAAAACTTCAAACTTGCATTAACTTGTGAAAGTGTTCCAATAGCTGAAAGTAAAAAGTTGTAAAGACATTTGAAATTGAAACTAAGATTAAAAACTATTAGTTATTAAAAAACTAAAAAACTCCTTTCCAAAAGGCTTACAAAAAGCTTATTTTAGCACGAAGTCTTGGACTTGCAGCTTGGACTTCTTTGTAGAGATAAAACCAAAGTGTGCTTAGTTGTGTGAGGTGATGAATCTAGAGCAAATCCCAGCCTTTGATTTCATTTGTGCTTCTTTCGGGAGAGATCCTCAGCTATCGAATGTTTTTTGGGAATGAGAGGGCGTGCCAACATGTCATTAATACAACTGGGGGGGGGGGTGCCGGGAGTTAGTAGGGTGGATGAAATGATTTTGGCTAGGGAGAGAATGCGGTTTTGTTTAGGAAGAGTATGGGGCGGACATAACAGGGTACATGGGTTTTGGGGCGCGGAGACAAGAAACTTTTTGGGGGAAGTACGGCCAGTTTGGTCCCCTCAAGTTGTATAACTTAAATGTAATCTCTACCCGGTTTGCACTTTTGACCCTTGCTTTTTTAATCTTTTGTAATACAACTTTAGGCTTGGCAGTTTTAGCCCCTCAAGTTGTATTTTCTTCATGCGGATGACTTTAGACTTCGACTTGACTTGGTCCTTTCCTTCTCGTGCTTGGATTTGTTTGTTTTTGGCTTTCTTTTCTTGAATATCCGTTTCCTGCACAATACAAATACAAACATACAAATACAATGTATTTTTGGTACGTTTTTAGTCATTTAAGTCCGTTTTTAATGGAACAAGGTATGTGTATTTAAGCACATACCAAAATCCCCCATACTAAGGTATTGCCGTGTCCTCACGCAATGTTATGAAGTAAACACTCAAGAAAACTAAGAATCTCGATCCCCCTCGACTAATTACCTTGAAAAGTAGCAAAGTGTTCGCCAAGGGAAACTAAAGAATCAATAGCTTTGACAAGTCCCGTTTTCACCATTTTTGATATGTACACTAACTATCCCTAATATTTTTGGATTTTCCTTTTTCTTTTCTTAACAACTTGTTTGACTTCCTTTATTTTATCAACAACTTTGGGGATATAGAATGAAGACAGCATCATCATAGATATAATCTTCGGGTTGTCTGTACGGATAAATTCATCTTCCCTGATTTTTCCTAGATCCAACCAAGCATTTAAAACAAGTTCAAGTTGTGAATCTAAAGCCCTAAATGTTAAGCACTCTTCTATATGACTTGTAAACATTTTAATCCCAACATTGGATATATGACTTTAATGTGTGTACTCAATATATTTCGACTTAAACCATAGGATCATACTTATTTTCAAATTAGCGTGAATTCAAGATGAATCAAGACTCAAAGCACAACTTATTTGGACACTTGTAACTTGATTTACAAAGAACGAGGGATTTTAATGAAGAACGTTTGAAACAATCTTTTTCATCATAATCATTAAGTTCTTAAGTCTTGGAATGCGTTGCTTATTTTTGTACACTACCTGGGCCTCGTCCCTTGTTGGAGATCACAAACACAATGACCAGTGTTCTTAGTTTGATAAAACCACCCCGTTGCTCGGCGTTAGGTAGTGGGAAATCACATCAACACTTTCTCCTAATATGGCTTATGGATAGGTTTGTCTTAGTTTGAACCCCTCACCTAGACCTTGCTTCTGGTGAGATTCACAACACACCAAATCCCTGTAGAAGTAAAGATTTGTCTTAGTATGAATCCCCACATTCTCGGTTAGGGAGTGGGATATTCACGACACATCGTTTACTTGCTATTCCATATACTCAAATGCATACTTATTGGCATCATTTCATATTCATGTATTTTTGCATTCATATTTCATTCTATGCTTCTTTGGCATTTTAACTTTAAAAATACTAAGAACAGAATAACTTTGCTTTATTGAAAATCTAGTTACAAATTTGAGGCTTTTTCTAAAAACGATCGATTGACTTCAGTTGAATTGAAATGAACTCGTTATGATTAGGGGGATTATTAAAAAGCTAATTGGGAGAAAAAGCCACAAGTTACTCATATAAGTTTTAGAAGAATCTTGCTCAGCACATAAACTTATATTTAACTCTATCATTTCTTGTTCTTCACCTCGTGAAAGCTTAGCTTACAATTAAGGAACTAGCTAGGGCTTAACACGCCCGATCGAGTCATAAGTTATTCTCAATTCTACCATTAGGAAAGTCAAAACTGTGACAAAACACTTATTTTATTTTTGAAAATTTTTAAAATTTTCATTTTTTTGGTATTTTTGCAAAAATTTGGTGGTAAAAACGGGATTACGTGACAACAACGGCTGCAGGCAAAATCAAATCGAAGACCCCCCCCCCATACTAGAACTAAACATCGTCCTCGATGTTTTGAAAGGGGTACCTACGTAAATCTAAGGCCGTTTATGAAGTGTGCCAAAAGATAAAACGTTAGTTGATTAGATTTGGATACTAGATTCCCAAAATGAAGCTGAGGATGTGAAAACTCTTGATAAAAACACAAGAACGGGAGTTCTTCACAATCCGGGCAATCCTGGACAATTAACAACACAAACACGAAACACGGGTAATGGAAGAAGCAAACCTCCATACAACAAGAAAACACTTATTCATAATACTACGATAAGCATGGGGTGCCTCCCACGAAGCGCTTGTTTAAGGTCGCTATGCTTGACCCGTCACCTGAATTTATTGGACATTAGGGAATGTTTGGAGATCTGGGACTACAATTGTTGGTAAGTCCTAACTCCCAAAAGTAGTGCTTAATACGATGACCATTCACTTTGAAGTTTGGCCCGGAGTTTTGAGATAACTCGACGGTGCCGTACGGGAAAACATGTGTGATAGTGAATGGTCCTGACCAGCGGGTTTTAAGCTTTCCTGAGAAAATCTTTAATCTAGAGTTAAAGAGGAGGACTCGATCACCGACGTTAAAAACGCGGTTCTTGAAGTCGTGAATCCTCTTTGTCTTTTCTTTATAGATCAAAGAGTTCTCATAAGCTTCATCCCAGAGCTCTTTGGTCATTCAGTTGAACTTTCCTATGGTCACCAGCGGTTTTCAGATCAAAGTTTGTATGTTTTAAGGCCCAGTAGGCCTTGTGTTCTAACTCAACTGGCAGATGGCAGGCTTTTCCGTAAACCAGCTTATATGGAGTACACCCAATGGGTGTTTTGTAAGCGGTGCGGAAAGCCCATAAAGCATCATCGAGCTTACTTGGACCAAAAGGTACAGGTTTCTCGCCCACGTGGTCCTTTCAATAATTCGTTCTTCAAAACCCGATTTGGATACCTTCAACTTTATCCATTTGTTTGTTGGATGATAGCGGGTGGAGAGACGATGAGTGACTCCGTATTTAAGCATGACCTTTGTAAATTGGTCATTGCAAAAATGGGTTCCGCGATCACTTATGATTGCACGAGGGGCACCGAATCTGGCGAAGAGAGATTTAAGAAATTTACAAACAACTCGGGCGTCATTGGTGGGGAGCGCTTTTGCTTCAACCCATTTTGATAAATAATCAACGGCCACGAGGATGTATTTGTTGCCTTTGGATGATGGGAATGGCCCCATAAAGTCAATGCCCCAGACGTCAAAGATTTCACAAACTTGGATGGAATTTTGTGGCATCCATCCCGTTGTTAAGTTTTATCCTTGGTCCGCTGGCTTCATGAGTTACAGTTTTTTTTAAACCACTCTATGGGCATCTTTGTAAATAGTGGGCCAAAAGAATCCGAAATTCGAAAAGATTTTCTTGACTGTGTAGTTAACCGTGATGTCCATCCTGGTAGGGACCATTCGTGGCAAGCTATGGGGTGTCATGGGCTTCTTTGCCAAAAACACAACGTCGAATAACTTGATCCGCACAGATTTTAAACAGAAAGGGATCTTCCCAGAAATAATGCTTTACGTCTTTGAAGAATTTTCTCTTTTGCTGGGTTGACATCCCTTTGATCACGAAATTTCCCGCATGGTAGTTTGCGATGTCAGCAAACCATGGGGTACTAGCATCAAGAGAAGCAATCGAACTAAGAGTTTCAAGAGGAAACTTTTCATTTAATCTTCTTTTGGATCGAGGCTTATTCTCGTGAGGATTCTCTAATCCGTGATAGATGATCAGCCGCTAGGTTCTCAGCTCCTTTTGTGTCAACTACATCAAAGTCGAAAATACCCCCCTCTTGAAGGAGCAGAACCCATCGGAGCAATCTCGCCTTAGAATCTTTCTTTGCAAAGAGATACTTGAGGGGCGGAATGGTCGTATACACAGTGATTTGTCAGGACAACGGTAAGATCGGAATTTTTTCGAATACGTACACTTACGGCTAAACATTTCTTTCTCTGCTTGGATGTTAACGTGTTTCCGCCTCATTCATTGTTTTACTTGAAATAATGTATAGGCCTGAAATGTTTTCTCATGGCGTTGCCCCCAAAGGACTGCACCTTGAAGGCGAATCCTTGCATCGCACATAAGTTCAAATGGTTCATTCCAGTCTGGGCAATCAGGATTGGAGCCTTGTTAGATTCTTTTTGAGAGTGTTAAATGCTTCTATACCACTCCTTGAGAAATAAAACGGAGGTCTACTTTTTTAAGCAAATGGGTCATGGGATACGGTATTATTTTGAAGAAATTCTGGTCATGAATCTTCTATAACCCGGCGCCGATGCCCAAGAAATCTACAGGCCACTTTACAGTAGTCGGGTGAGGGCTTTGCGATAACATCAATCTTAGCTCGGATCGTCCCTCAATTACCGATTTGGAGATTTATTATCCAGAGAACAATGCCTTTCCTTAAACCATGAAATGGCGTTTCTCCTAGTTTTAGAGATAAATGGTGTCTTCACACCGCTTTACGCATCTTTTCCCAAATGGGTTAGGCATTGTAGAGTGAAGAACTTCCAAAAAAACCGAAAAGTCATCCATAATCTTCCCATCGTTTTTTTCGATCATGATCGTGGAGTTTGCCATCATAATATCTGAAATGTGTCCTGGTGCAGTTGCAGAGGCACAAGGCATTGCTGCGGTAGGTCAAAGGTTCCATATGAGGCATGTAAATGTGGTCTTTCCTGATCATTTGGGTCGTGGGTATTTGAAAATATCTCTGAGAAACCACTCGAGAAAACAATAGTATTTGTTTCCCGCAAGTCCTCTCGAGCATTTGGTCCATGAATGCGTAGAGGAAAGTGGTGTTTCGGGTGCGCTTCATTTCAACTTTCGGTAGTCATGCCATCACACCGCCATCCCGTAATTAAATCGAGTTGGGAATCAACTCATTTTGCTCACTCTCAATACAGGTAAAATCCACCTTTCTTTGTTACACAGTGGTACCGGGCTTACCCAGGGGGACTATCGAGCGATAGGTACTTAATCCAGAGTCAAGAAGTTTTTCCAACTTCATTTTTTTTTGGACATCGTGGATTTTTGGGTTTACCCGTCTCTGATGTTGTAACCGCTGATTCTTTTCGTGTGTAGTCCGCTTCCTTTAGAATTTTGTGAGTACAAAATGTCTAGGTTAATCCCTTATATCGGAGGAGTTTGCATTAGAGATGGCTGCCCTTTTGTGGGACTTGCTACACCTTTATGAGAGCGGCTTTTTCCTGACACTCAAATCTTTAGCAATGATGACTGGTAACTTGTTGTTACCCTCCAAAAATGCATATTCGAGGTGGGGAGGTAAGTCCTTGAGCTCGACCTCGGGAGGTTCATCAATTGATGTTTCATCGGTTTTGGCTTCACAAATCTTAAGTTCTTTTCTAACCTCAGGAAAATAATTTGCATGGTTGGGAAGTGGTGATAAAGGCTCACTATTTAGGATAGCTTCAAGAAGAAGAATGTCCTTCTCGGGATCACATTCGGCATCATCAATTCCTGATTTATACGAAGTATCAGAAAGTTCAGCCTCGATTTCTTCAAGAATGAAATCACTACCCTCGAATGGAGTGAGGGTGGGAGAAGTGGTATCAACAATTGGTTCAAAGTAAGGAGTGGAAAAATTTCATTGCTAATACTTTCGAGAACCTAAAATCTCTTGAGAATATTCCTCACACGCTATATCAATAAAGTCGACCTTGTTAACTGATTCCATGGCATTGTAGGAGAAATTTTTTGTATCACCTACTTTGAAAGTCACGGATTGGTCATCATGTCTTAAGGTCATCTCTTCACCGTGTACATCAATCAAGGCTCTTGCTGTTCTTAAAAATGGTCTTCCTAAAATCAACGGGACTCTAGGGTCGGCATCATAGTTAACTACCACAAAATCGGCTGGAAAGTAGAAGGTTCCAACCTTCACAAAAACATTTTCGGCTATGCCGGTGGGAGTGGAAGTTGATCGGTCGGCTAACTCGAGTATCATCTTAGTTTTGGTCAGTCCTTGGAGATTAAGCTTTTCAAAAACAGAGAGAGGCATTAGATTTATGCTTGCACCGAGATCGGCCAGGGCTAAGCATTCATCTAACTCTGGAAAATCACACGGTATCAGAAATCTACCCGGGTCTCCTAATTTTTCGGGAAATGTCTTTAGGATGACTGCCGAGCAATTTTCATTAACCGGTGTTTTGGTTAATTCCAAGATCTTGTCTTTGTTGTTTAAAAGCTTTCTGAACATCGGTGCAAACTTAGGCATGTGTAGGAGAGCATCCGCGAAGCTTAGCTCGAAGTGGAGATTCCGAAAAATTTCCATAAATTTCAAAGCTAAAAGGTCGTCCTTTTCGCGGACTTTCTCCTTGGTTACCCTAGATGGATATGGTAAAGTCGTTTTGGTTCTAGGCATGGTAACTGGTTCATCAACTTGGATTATCGGAGGTTGGACGTCTTTGGTACTTCCGTTAGGAAGCACCGTGTCCTTTGCCACCCCCTTTCGGTGGGTTTTTGTTTTTCAACTATCCACCACCGGAGGTGGAATTTGAGGTTCATCATATGAAACACCGCCTTCTAAGGTGGTGATTGCCCCCCTTTCAATTCACCCTTCGGGTTAGCAATGGTGTTGCTAGGAAGGAACCGAATTTGAATATTTAGAAGCTTAGTTGGAATTTCGATTTTGGGGTAGCCAAGTCGGTTATGTTGGTCATTTGGTTTTGATGTTTTCGCATACCCGCATCTTTAGCATTGACATAGCTTTCAAAATCAGTTTTTGACACACCCGGAGCTTGATGAGCTGGGTGTTGATTAACCGGGGGTTGATACATTGGGGGTCGTTGGATTTGACCCTGGTTATAGCCATTCCCACGGTTTTGGTTTTGGTTCCAACGATTTTGATTGTTGGCTTGGTTGTTGTGTTGCATGTAGGAAAACTGGGTGGTACTAATTTGGTTTGCCATCTGGTGGCTTGGCGAAACGTAACCGGAATTTCCTGGGTTGAAATTGGAACTTTGCGGCGGCAGCTTGCGAGACGTTTCTTGGATGTTATCTCGGTAATTGTTGCCATTGGTAGTCGGACAATTACGATATGAGTGGGCGCCACCGCAGGTACACAAACTCTTGTTCAACCGTTTTACGGGGAGCGGAGCTTGGAACTGGAGATATATGCTTAGCGAGGAAAGTAGAGCTTTAACTATGTCTTTCAATTCAGCAACATCGGGAAGATACTCGGGGTGGAAGTCTCGTACTCACTTTAGCAATAACTGGCTTTGCTTCGGAGTGACGAACTTTGGGACTTGCTCTCTATGATGTTATACTTGAGCAATCAGCGGGCTTTTGTCCAAAAAGTTTACCACCTGCGGCGGAGTTCAATGAGTCTTGATCATTAACATTTAAGGCATTGTTAAAGTATCAATGTTGGGTGAAGCTCGGTATCCATGAGGTAGAATTATGCTCGCGAGAGATCTTTGAATCGATCCCAAGACTCACTAAGACTCATCAAACCTTTGTTTAAAATTGGTAATTTAGGTTCCGAAGATTAGTCGTTTTAGAGGTGGGGGAAAAACTGGTTGTTGCATTTAGCACCGGTGGTATTCCCATGTCTGAATTGATCGAGGGGGTTCTTTCATCAAGCCATATCCGGCGCTTGCCCCATCGAGAGAGAAAGGGAAAAAGCATCATTTAATTGATGTGGTCTGGGAAATTAGGATATCTCAAAAGTAGAGGTGATTTTATTAAAGTGGGGGCAACGGTTGTGGGCTCGTGGGGGTTCTTCTTTGTCATGGGCCGAAAGAACTGCTTGTTCTGGACATGAAGTTAGCAACCACATGTACTTGATCTCAAAATTTGCCTGCTTCAATTTCAGGGAACAACCAATTGCGTCCTCGTATCACTCGTGGGATGCCTGGAGCAAAGTCTGCCATAGGACGAGTTCAGCCATCGTGATATGGAAGTTCAACAGATTCCATTCGGAGGAACTTGTTGTGATGTGATGTTGTTGACGGAACGACGGCTTTGAGAAGAGTGCGATGCACTAAAATAGAGAACAAGAAGAGTATTTTTGGTTTTTTAGTTTATTCACAATCTATTTTAAACGGACAGGAACCTAAAACTAGACAACTTGAACCCAAATAATCAGAATACTTCACGGTAGCTCCCAAAAAGTAATACAATTCAGTTGAGCGGAGGAGTTAGGGAATAAACGCGAAGCTTATTTATCTTTGGGGTCGTAGTTCCTTGGAACAACCCTCCTTATACCCACTTTATAGTTTGTATTTCTTTTGAGATGATGCCTTACCTTCTAAACGACACAATCTTTTGGTAAGTTTTAAATCTTTGATCGAGTGTGGGAAATTTGTATCTGTTCCACACGTTCAGGAAACAATTGATAAATTTGGAGTTTATTTTATTTATATTTTTTTTATGGACAATTTTTTTTATATTTTTGATTTTTCTTTGGGCTTTTTGTATGATAAATATATACTAAAAAATGAATAAATAATTTTTGTACTTTTTTATCGTTTTGTAGAAGAAAATATTCACTGGTTCCAAAGACAATACTGTCAATACAAAAACGATATTCTTGCTCAGCCTCCCCGTGACAACGGTGCCAAAATTTGGTTCGCAAAAAATTCACTCCTTCAAAACTTATCTATTTTTGATTTAATACGACAAGGATCAGAATCCGCTGGGGGAGTTATAGAGTGCAATGAAACCGGAAAGCAGTATTGAGTGTTCCAGGGTCGTTATGTTCCCAACGAGGCTAGAGATGAAAATCGAAAGATGATTGATGATGATTTGTTGTTTGAATGTCACAAGAGAATGTCCTTGGGCACTATCCTGATAAAAATAAGCAAAAGCACATAAAATAATAGCAAAGTAGGAAATAAAGCTGGAACAAGCTTTAAAAGCTAGTGAATGGCAATAAAAACACTTAAAAACTTTTACACTCTAAGCACTCAAATAAGTCAAATAAACTTAAGACAAATCAATACAGCTAAAACTACTATAATTAACGCAAATACAAAAGCAATTAAGCTAATTAAACAAGATAAAACATATCAGTACTAACAGTTTTAATACCAGTACTAACTTTGGGTTAGTTAATGCTTGGCTAAAGTTAGTAGTACTGTTAGTTAAGGTTTGTACTGGGTAGGCTTACAAGACTAATGAAATAATAAATAAGCAAACAAGCTAAAACAGAAGTTCACCTAACCTTAATAAGCACTTAGTAATTGGAATAAGCAACTAGAATAAACTAAAATGATAAATAAGCTAAAAAACTAAAACTGATAAACTATTGAAAATACTTTGAAAAGGAAAAAGACTTAACTAAGCTTAATTCTTACAGACAGGTTAAGAAAATGGTTTAATATACTTTAAAACGTACAGGAAATCTTTATTATAGTAGGAGATAAATAAGCTGATAAGCTAAAATGAACTACCAGTATTAACTGTTTTAACTGACAGTACTAACTTAAGTTAGTACTGCTAGTGTAAGTTAGTACTGTTAGTGTAAGTTAGTACTGTTACCTTTGAAATCCAGGAAAATGAACTAGCAGTACTAACTTGGAGTTAGTACTGGTAGCTTTAAGTTAGTGCTGTTCCAAAAGTAAACTAGCAGTATTAACTTAAAATTAACAGTTTTATCAATTAAACTAACAGTGCTAAGTAAGAAAGTAATACACAACACAATTCAACTAGCAAATAAGCAATTAAGCACATATAATCAGTTCTGAAGTAATAAATAACAAACAAGAAAAAGAAAAACTTAACCACACCTTGCTCAAAACAGTGGTCAATACATGAATTACAAGCTTTTAGCTTGTATAAAAAACAGTAGTGAGGTCACAATAAGCCATCCAGAAATGGCTTATCATCCAATAAATAAGCTGTGTTATTTTGAGAGTGATATTTTGTGATTTCTCTATAAACTACTTAACTTTTCTTTTTTTCTTACTTATTGAAAACAGTTATTAAGTAAGCTCGTGGTGTGAACTTTTTGAACACAAAACAATATGATTAATGAAACTTAACACTGGTATTGTACTTGACTAAAACTTCAAACTTGCAATTAAATATGGAAAGGTGTTCAAAAGCGCTGAAAGTAAAAAGCTGTAAATGACTTTGAAATTGAAACTAAGATTAAAAACTAATTAGTTATTAAAAAACAAAAAAAAAACTCCTTTCTCCAAGGCTTACAAAAAGCTCTATTTATAGCCGAAGTCTTGGACTTGCAGCTTGTGCTTCTTTGTAGAGATAAAACCAAGTGTGCTAGTTGTGTGAGGTGAATCTAGAGCAAATCCCAGCCTTTGATTTCATTTGTGCTTCTTTGGAGAGATCTCAGCCATCGAAATGCTTTTGGGAATGGAGAGGGATTGCCAACATGGCATTTATACAACTGGGGGGGGGGGTTAGTAGGGTGGATGAAATGATTTTGGCTAGGGAGAGAAGTGGTTTTGCAGGGAAGAAGTATGGGGCGACATACAAGATGGTACTGGGTTTTGGGGCGGGAAAGAAGACTTTTTGGGGGAGTAGGCAGTTTGGTCCCCTCAAGTTGTATAACTTAAATGTAATCTCTACCCGGTTTGCACTTTTGACCCTTGTCTTTTTAATCTTTTGTAATACAACTTTAGGCTTGGCAGTTTTAGCCCCTCAAGTTGTATTTTCTTCATGCGGATGACTTTAGACTTCGACTTGACTTGGTCCTTTCCTTCTCGTGCTTGGATTTGTTTGTTTTTGGCTTTCTTTTTGTGAATATCCGGTTTACTGCACCAATACAATATACAAACATACAAATACAATGTATTTTATGGTACGTTTTTAGTTCATTTTAAGTCCGGTTTTATGGAACAATTGTATTGTTTAAGCACATACCAGTAAGAAGTTTATTC
Organism: Tanacetum coccineum; assembly: GCA_026074375.1. NCBI lineage: Eukaryota > Viridiplantae > Streptophyta > Magnoliopsida > Asterales > Asteraceae > Tanacetum > Tanacetum coccineum. Next base: position 4,904 of record BQNB010090924.1, on the reverse strand, counting down.
AATCAGGTAATTGATACACGCTGTATGAAAGATCCGTCTTTCTTTTTTACATATAAGATAGGAGCTCCTAATTGGTGAAGTACTTGGTTGAATAAACCTTAATTGCAAACTCTCTTGAAGAGCTGTTAATAGTTCCTGCATTTCTGAAGGAGCTAATCTATAAGGTGCTCAGGCTACAGGTGTCGCTCCTGGAATTAGATCGATTGGAAATTCTACTTGACGAACGGGAGGAAGGCCAGGTAGATCTTCAAGAAAAACTTCCGGGAATTCTCTGACTACTAGTATGTCTTCTAGTCGTTTCTTATCTGACTTCTTTTCCATTATTTGGGCTATGAAAACATGACATCCCCTGGATATATACCTTTTGGTTTTTATACAGGATATGAGATTTAGTCTGTATGTTAATGCGGGTCCGCGTAATGATTATATGTTTATACTATTGATGGGAATGGGGACGGAACTTTCTTTTCATAGATGATTCCTTGCATGATTCTTGGACAACCAATCCATTCCAATGACAATGTCAAAACTACCGAGTTTAATCGGCATAAGATCAATTTTGAAAGGTTGGTTTAACAAGGTTAGGATTGCACCCTGAATAACGGTGTTTGTGCTTACTAAGTTTCTGTTCAGCCAATTCGATATCGTAAAAGGTATCTATTGTAATGGGATGGGATTACTTTAGATTAGAGGCTCAAGAGATATGGTACAATGCTTTTATCACGCTCCAAATCAAATACTACTCTAGTAGATGGTGGTTTAGAAAGAACATCCCGTGACTATGTTCGGGTTTTGATGAGCATTTCATATACCTTTAGCATGTAGCTTCTCCCTTGGGCATTGTTGGTGGTGAATATTTCGGCATTGATGGCATAATGACCTTTCTCTCTGCAGGCCATGACAAGTAATTGTTCCACTAGTAGGCAGATACTTTTTCAGTGGATTAGCCCTTTGTTTTCTGTAGTAGTTCTTTGTCAATGGACCACTTGTTTAAGGTAATACACTTAATAGGGCAAGGTCATTTGTGACTGCAGAGTGCATTCTTACACAAGGGATAGTTTCCAGTATATCTATTATTTTCAGTTGGGGTGGCAGCATAAGCCTGAAGATTTCATGTCTTCTGTTCTGTTGTGGTTGGTGATTATTGTAGCAGTTGTTGGTGTTGCGATAGTTGTTGTTATTATCGTCGCGGTAGTAGTTATTGGTGTGGAAAGTCTTCTGTCGTCAAAACTTGTGTTTGTGATCATTGATACTTGATCGGAGTGTCTTTGTTACCGGATCCATTAGCACTGGGATATGTTATGGCTTCTCTAGAGTTTGAGTTTAGAGGCGGTAACAGTCCTTCAATACTTCGAGGCAAAACAAACCCCCCGATGAAAACTTATTTCATTTTCTCAAAAATTTGGCACCATAGTAGGATATAAGGTTGCCAATTCCTGGAATCTTCTTACATATGTCTTGAGATCATTCCCCTTCGCAGTCAAATGGTAAAATTCATCTTCTATCTTCTGGACTTCAGTTCGGGGACAATACTTCTTTATCAAAAGCTTCTTTAATTCAACCCATGTTAATTTGTAAGCTTTCTTCTATCCTATAGGTTGGGCAAAAGAAATCCACCAAGAATAGGGCTTTTTTCAGTTAAAAGTACCAGTAGCAAACTTTACCTTGCAGTCTTTGCTACAGTTGCAACGGGAAAACATTGATTCAGTTCTTTCAAACTAGCGGATGAGACCAATAGTGCCTTACGTACCTTTGAAGTTGATAGGTTGGCAGCTCATGAACTCTTTGTAGCTAAATTGTCTTGCCACAGGAGCTTCTCTTGGTCTGGTGGTATTATTAGTATTTGCCATGTTAGCGGCTTATGCTTCCTAGAGGCTGCGGAAAACTATCTCAGCAAACTAGTTTCTTGATGGCAGCCTAAGTCATGGCTGGTGCTTTATATGTTGACATCCTTTTTGAAGGCATTCTATCAACATAAGACAACACGTAATAAGAATGATATCACAATTCTTAACATGCTTAAGGTTCAAAAATAAACATTATACATAGTGATATCAAAATCATAGATAATTCATATCAAATAAGTATCTATGTACTTATTTAGAAATCATGGTATGATTCATAACGATGGAGATGGAGATGATGATATAAGAGAAGTTTTTTTAGGATGGATATATCGTATTATGAAAACAACAATGGTATATCAGGATAGAAAATGACTCAAAAGAGACGTTTTGGAAAATTTAGTTATCATTCAATATCATATCAGAGTTTTACAAAGGAGGTCCCAAAATCTAGAAACATAAAGTTTGAATGATAACAGTTTAGCCATCTTCAAGTCCGTGCCACTCCGTGCCATAGGTTGCTCAATTACCTGAGATAAACATGCTAAAAGGGTCAACACAAAGGTTGAGTGAAATTCATAGGTTTTCAGTTATAATAGTTGAGTACAAGTTTAATAGTGGGTTACGTTGTTATACACCCATAAGTGTAATAATTGCAATGAGTACAATTATTATGGAAAACAGTATTATCATGGAAAACAGTATTATTGCCCTAAGCTCATGAATCACATATTTAAACTTAATAGAACCGGGAGCCTCTATCCGAAGACATACTGGGAGCTACTACCCAAAGAGATACTGGGAGCTACTACCCAAAGAGATACTGGGAGCTACTACCCAAAGAGATACTGGGAGCTATTACCCAAAGAGATACTGGGAGCTATTACCCAAAGAGAGACTGGGATGTCTTATGGGAAAATGGAGGTAACTTAGGCAATAATATATCAGGATAGCATATAGTTGGAAAAACACTTGTATTCATAGTTTATAGCATGAATCCCCTACGGGATTTAGAAAACATATAAAGATGGGACTATTCACAGTGATGGAACCATATCATATATCAAAATCACTTGTGTTTAATTTGTATAAAACAAGCATGTATCCCCTTGCGGGTTTATAAAACATGTAAATAAGTAAAGGCGAGGCTATGAACTCACCTTAACAGTACAGGGAAATCTGATTGATGGCAAAAGTATATGAAATGAAAGTAACGGCTTCGTCACGCAACCTGGGGTAATATGTCAAGTCTTAGTTTGATTGATTATGTTTCAAAACTTCATAAAGTTTAACGTATATCTTTGATTGATTAATTTATGGAATTATTGCATCACTGTTCGGGCTATCATAATTCAGAGGCCACGCAGTATCGTTTGAGGAGCCAGGGCACTTTAAATCGTAAACCCAGCAAACTCGTCAAGACGAATACCCAAATGGAACCCCTCACATGAAACTCCCTAGTATCGTGATACGATAAGATTATAAGTTTCTTCAAAAGCTAGTCGATGATAAGTTACGTTAAATATATAACGTAATTGATTTATAATGCGTCGATCGTTGATTAATAACGACAAATGTGTCGGGTTTTAACATAATCAAGTTTTATAATATTGATATATATTTTTATAATTTGTATAAAAATATTATATTTTATATTTTTAAGAATACAAAAATGACAGTATATACCCTTGGTTTATAACTTTTACAAGTTTAGTCCTTTATATATAAGTATATATAATTTAAACCTTTAACTTTGAAACTTGGAAAAATAGGTCCTTATAGTTATAACTTTGGAATAATGACATTTTCAGCCCCTTTAGTTATAAATTTCAGAAAGTTACGATATATACCCCTATGCATGGAAACTTTTGCAAAATAAGTCCAAAAAGCCATGCAAGCTTATTTTATGATTCCAAATGATATTTTCAGGTTATAGCTTATTAATATAAGCTAAAATAAGATGTTTTAACATAACAAAAGTTTAGAAAAAGGATTCGTTAGCTAGAAAATCAGGGTCGTTTTTAGGGTTTTTACCAAAAACACATGGGTTTGAGGATTCAAAGCTTCAAACAAGAGTCCATATATGATATTAAGAGTATTATGAACATTCTAATACAGATTATAAGCTTATTGAACAAGATCTTAGGCTTACTTGAGCTAGAATGGGTCAAAATGGGGTTTTTAGGTACGTACGCCTAGTAACGACTTCAAGGCTTCATTTTTCTTGATTCTTAGCTTCTATTATGAGCTTATGGACTTCTCTTGACCTTCCTTGATCTGAGTTAAGACTCCATTAATGAGTGTATAAGTTTTTGAGGTGTGATTTGAAAGGTATGCTTGGTTCGGCTATTTATAAGGCTTGGAAAGCCTTTGTGCCTAAGTTTCCTAGTTTGATTAGTGTCAAGGCTAGAGATAATGACTAAGGGATGCTATATGGTGAGTAAATAAGGCTAGAAACTAGACATGAAAGGTGTAAGGTGGTAGGAGGGTCACGGCAAAACCACAAGGATGACAAGGAGGTTTTTGTTCACAAGTAGCTTATAAGGAGGTGATGGAGGTGCTTGTAAGCTACTTGTTTTCTTGCTTGGTGATTTAATAGAGGTGCTTGAGGTGCTTGGTTGCTTAAAAATAGGTCAAAATGAAAGAAAAGGGCGTCGGGTTCATTTTATTTCGGGTTAGGGTTTAAGGTTTTAATTTCTAGTTAGGGTTAGGGTTTAGGATATATTAAGGTTTAGAATTAATGTTAGGATTAATTTTTTGGGTTTTGTTTTAAGGTTTAGGGTTTTAAAATATGGATTAGACTTAAGATTAGGGTTTAGGAGTCATGTATTGAGTAATGTACCTTGTACTAAAGAGGTGGTACGAAATCTAGAATGAAAACGGTGGTAAAATGAGCTTATTTGAATGTGTGCTTAATAACTTGTACCTTGAGCCTTTAGATGACTTGTACATTGATTTGGAGGGAAAATATGATTCAAATATTGTGTAGTGATACTTGTACACATGCTTTAAAGGTTTATACATTCATTTTATATGTATACATTACATATAATTAGGGTT
>BQNB010090923.1:4139-27015 GCA_026074375.1 Tanacetum coccineum | reverse complement strand
TATGTTGGGTTTTGATGAAAAATGATGAAATTGAGTTAGGGTTTATGATTAGAGAGTATATGAAAGATTGAAATCGATTGAATGAGTGATTGAAACCCTTAATTGAAGTATTTATGAAACTACCCTCAACAGCATTAATGTTCACCAACATTGTAAGTTATGCCTAGCAGCCTTAATTTTCAACTAGCAGTAGTAAGTAACCCAACAGTAGTAACTCAGCAGTAAGTTAAGCCTAGCAGCATTAACTTACAACCAGCAGTATTAAGTTATGCCTAACAACATTAACTTTCAACAACATTAGTAAGTTTATGCCTAACAGCATTAACTTTGAATCACCATCATTAACTCCAATTCTAATAAGCTTTTCCATCATCAAATTAACATCTTAGCTCACAAAATCTTTTTTTTTTATTTTTGATTTCTCTTATTTCTTTTTACGCACAATTCTCTCTGTTTATTTTTGATTTCTCTTAATTCTTTTAGCTCACAATTCTCTCTGTCTGTTTTTGATAATATTCAACTCTCTTTCTGTTTTTCAACTCACCACATCTCTCAATTCTTTTTCTCACCAATTCACTCTGTCTATTTTTATCACACAACTCTCTTTCTATTTTTAGCTCACTATATCTCTTAATTCTTTTTCTCACCAAATCACTCTATTTGTTTTTTTTTATTTTCACACATCTCTCTTTCTGTTTTTATTCTTACCAACTCTCTCAATTATCACAATATTAGTTATACCAGCAGTAGTAAGTATAACTAAAAGTATTAACTCATCAGTATTAAGTATAACTAGTAGCACTAATTATACTTATCAGCAGAAACTTTTAAGTTACAAGTACTTACTCCAATTTCATCCTTAGTAGCTTTTTCATTCCATTCCAAACATCCTTCCATTAATCAAGACTTCAGAGATTAAGCATTCTCATGGTTCTTTAATATGCTTATTGTGCTATCTTTCAATATGGATCTTTGTATGCATATAGTTTATTCCACATTAATCCAACAATTAATTTTGATCTTAAGCACTTGGCTCCACAACAATTGAAGCAAAACTTATTTATTAGCCTCTGTTGGGGATTTAGCAAGCACAATGGCTTCTTGCATTGCAATGAAATCTGTCTGCATCCTAGGGAATGACAACCTCTGTTGTGGACTTTCCTATCTAAGCTTGCTCATGCATATTCACTGTCAATATATGCCACCGAATCAAAAAGTGAATCCCTAGGATACCAAAGGCCCAATTTAGGTTGACCTTTAAGATATCTAAAAATTCTTTTCACAGCATGAAGATGTGATATCTTTTAGGGTTAATCTAGATCTGGCACATTCAATACAACTAACTATTATACTCTGGTCTTGAAGAAGTAAGATACATCAATGAGCCAATCATTGATCTATTACGGTGTTCATTCTACATCTTCACCCATCTGCATCTTTGAGTAAAGGCTTAGGTTTCCATGGGTCCTGTGCTTTGCTGTTTGACATCACTTAAAGCCCAAATTCTTCAAAATCTCTGTCAATATTTGTTCTTGGCCTGAGAATTACAAATGATTCCCATCTTCTTCTGCTTCATTTTGCAGTCCTAGACAGATTGCGAGTGTCACCCCATAATACTCATCTGAACTCTTATGCTTCATCTTTCTCAAACTTGGTGTATAACTTTTTCCCTTTTTGTAGGACCCAAAAATGGATATCATCTACATATACATGTTGTACTATTAGACATATTTTCACTTGGTCCCTCTTGATAAACAAAGTTTTGTCTATTTGTCCTCTCTAAAACCTATTTCCAACAAATAAGTGGACAAGGTCTTATACCAAGCTCTAGGAGCTTGATGCAAACCATAGAGAGCCTTTTCTACTTTGTAAACTCTGTCAGGGAAGTCTGGATCTTCAAATCCTGGTGGTTGACAAACATAGACTTCCTTTTCAATCTTATCATAAATAAAAACACTCTTGACCTCCGTTTAGTACACCACCAAGTGTTTAAATGAGGCATAGGCTAAGAACAACCTAATTGCTTCAATTCTGGCAACAGGGGCAAAAACTTCATCATAGTCAATTCCTTCTTCTTTTGTGTACCCTTAAGCAACCAATCTTGCTTTGTTCTTTATCACAATGTCTCTTTCATCCTTCTTGTTCCTGTAAACCCATTTAGTGCCTATGACCCTTTTGCCATTTGGTAAATCAACCAGGGTCCAAACCTTTTGTAATTTGAATTGTAGAAGCTCATCATGCATAACTTCTATCTAACTTGGATCCGTCAATGCTTGGATCACCTTCTTGGGTTCTTCTTGTGATAAAAAGAAAGCAAACAAACAATTTTGAAGTCTTCTATAGTTTTGTTTTTGCTGAACTGACTAACCAAACCAAGCTTCTTTCAATTCGTTGTCATTATTCTTGTTTGAGGCGCTGAATTCAAGTCTCCAATGATTTGGTTAACTGGATGATCTTTGTATATTCTTGTAGTTGGAATAGGACTGACAGACATAATTGCATCTAAATTGTTTATTTCAGCCTCTGCACCAACATCTTCATCATCATCTGAATAAACAATTTCTTCCAATTCAGGCATATTTAGATCATTTGGGAGTTCAATGCTTTGTTTTTGGTTTAACAAATTAAATTTGGTCGCCTGAAGCTAGCTCATAACAGTTAAAAACTAACAACATTAACATTGTTAGTGCTGTTTCCATCACTAGCAGTATTAATATTATTAGTGCTGTTAATACTAGTATCCAACTCTTGATTAACTATTTGATCCTCTATTGGCCTCCTCTATACTTGGAACCCTCACTATCTTTCCTAAAGCTTCTTTCATTTCCATGGAATCTTTAGTATCCAACTTTTTTTCCATCCCCTGATGGTTTGAATTCCAGCTTCAGAGATTCTTTGAATTCTGAGAGAATAGTAGATCAGCAGGCCACATTAGTAGCAAAATGTAATCTTTTCTAGGTACTGTCTCCATTCTAGCTTTACCTACATTGTCACATGCTTTTGTACCTATATTACCATTAGACTGATTCCCTATAACAACTGGCTTATAGTTCATAGAATTTGTTAAGTGCTTCTATATCAAAAGTCAAATTAGGTTCTACTTCCTGTAATATTATATGTATTTCACTAAATTGTACAGGCAGGTCTCTTTACTATCCTGTTCTACTGTTTGAATACTTGTGAATGCTTTTGCTATTGGTAGAGTATACTACCAAAAGAACACTTCATCAGCCTTTCCATCAATTTATCTAGGTGATCTATGGATATTTTGGATTGTATAGGACACCCAATGGTCTTTTTTTTTTTTTTTTTCTCATAAAGCTTAAGGTAGGTTTTCTACCTAGAAATGTTCTTAAGGGGTCTTGTTTGTGAGGTTGATAAACTAACACCTATTTTGGACATGACATGCAGTATTCACTGTTTCAGCCCAGAAAACTTGTGTAATTTTCGAATCAGCTAGCATAGGTAGATAGCAGCCTCTTTTAGTGTCCTATTTTTTCCTTTCTGCTACTCTAATTTTGTCATGAAGTCCCATTAGATCAATAAATGCCCGACTTAATACCCTTCATTTCACAAAATGATTCATGAACCCTATCTTGAATCGTGTCCCTTTGTCACCATCTAATCATTTCACCTAAGGTATATTAGATTTTCTATGCCTGGTAGAATGTTTTATGGATTTCCACATAGTTTAATCTTAGTGGTCCTAAAAAGAAAACCCAACCTAACCTAATAAAATCTTATGTGACACTAGCAGGTACATCTTTTGTTCATTATCTTTTACAAATGTTGGGCAAAACAAATCCATGTGCAACATTGTAATGGTTGGCTAATTGAATGACTGTTTTGGTCTTACATTGAAGCTCTGTGTTGCTTGTCCCTTTTTGACAAGCAACACAGAGGTTTGTTTAATTTTCAAAAGTTTTGAAGCTAAACCTCTTTACAAGGTTTCCCCTTACAGTTAATTTATTGTTTTGAAATTTACATGTCCAAGCCTCTTGTGCTAAGTTGAGGATTCATCTGTGTGGCTTTTGCAATGAGACAATGTGAGACCTCATTGAGGAACATTTTCTTTAAGTCAACCATTATATCAGTTATCCTTTCTAGAAATTAAGTAAAACATGGAATTTCATCAGTTTTAACTTAAAGTTTGGAGACGAACAAAACACATTCAGTATCAGTAAAATGAATCATTATTCTTCTTATTGTCCACACATTTTATGAGACACTGGAAAGGTTAAACTTTAGTTTCTTTACAAAATACACACTTCATATTTAATTTACCATTTCTTATTTTTCCTTCCCAGTAATTTTCCATCTTGGAATACCTCCAAAGGCAACAAACTCTCCATCAATTTTTCTTCATCAATCTGTAAGATTAGATCTGTTTATTGTCATGTGCCTAGAGCATCCCACTGGCAATCACCCTATATCCATCAAATCTTGTTGTAAGATTTCCCTGGCTTATAATGGTTAGGAAAATTAGTTTCTTTTGGGGACCCAAGCCATTACTGACTTGGATCTGCCTTGTGCATCAATATAGTCAAATCTTTTAAAGGACATTGATTGCACCATTGTTTCTGGAGACATGGTCTAAAACTTTGTGCTTTGGTCTCCAAACCCAACATGCTGAGGCCTTAACAGCATTTCCCTTGTTTCCCTTAACAGCACTAAGAACTGCTTTTGGCCTAGCAGTATTAACCCTTGTTCCCTTAACAGTATTAACCTTTTTAGTGAAATTACTATTATTAGTTGTTGTTATTTTGTTAAAAGGCCTTCTAGCAGTTGAATATACATTATTAATAACATTTTTTATGGGTCCTGCATTATTCACTGCTGTTCTTGGTTGAACAGTATTAACTGGTCTAGCAGTATTAAGTGAAATTGGGCCAGACCTAGTTAAGACTGTTCTTGGAACCATGTTCCTTTTTTGGAACTGAGGTGATTCTATTAGAAAAAATTCTTTTTGTTTACCCATTATTACATTGGTCTAAAATGGTTTTGAAAATCTTCCTTATTTCTATACCAGTTATTGCAATACATTCTTCAAAATGATCAAACTTACACACACATGTCAAGCTTTGTTGAACATCTTAAAATCACTCCTAAATTTTGAGACATCTGTTTGGTTCTAGTTTCTCTTGTTCCCTCTAGGACTAGGTGTGTTTTGCCTATTTTTATCAATTGATGTTTTCCTAGGAGATTTTACTTGCTTAGTAGACTTAACAAAGTTTATCTTAGCAAAACTAGGTTTATTAAACATCTCAATTAGTTGAATACTTAGGAACATTTTCTTATCAATATCAGATACCAATCCTCAATAATTGTGGGGCTCCTATTTTCTTTCTAGAAGTCTCAGGTCTTTTAGTATAACAATTGGCTTTTCAACTACAGACATACTAACAGACTCATTCTCATAAACAAAATCATCTAGACTAGGATAAACTAAATCAGATTTTGGTGGCATAAAATTCCTAGTATAGGAAGGTGGGACAACATTATACCCTAATCAAGTTTTACACATATCCATTATCTGTCTATCTAGAAGTTTACTTAGGGTTTTTTGATGAATTTTTAAATTTTTGTACTGTAAGTTGAACCTTATCTTTTTCTTTTGTAGCCAACTCTAACTTCCTTTTAAGTTCCATAATATCTAAATCTCTTAAATAGATTTCACGTTTTAAGAGTTTTATATCTTCCTCATACCCAAACTTATTTTTCTTAAAGACTAATATTCTAGCTTCTACAGATTCTAAACCAGTTTTATAAGAAACAACACTTATCCTAGCTGTTCTTAAGTCTTTAACTAATTGTTCATTTTGTTCTTTTAGATCTTTTACACATTCTAAACAAGATGAACAACAATTTGAGTTATTAGATACCTTAGAGTTTATAGAAAAAGTTGAACTTGTTAAAGAATAAGCCATGAGAGCAAAATTGGTTGGACCTTCTTTTGCTTGATCACTCCAACCATAGCCAAATCCATCACACTAAGACACTAATAATGCTATTTTTTGAGGTAGTTTCAATCAAATGGACAGTCCTTCTGGTAGGCTCCCTGTTTCTGCTGTCTTGATTCCTGGGTGCCATGCACTTCCTTGCAAAGTGTCCTCTCTTATGGAAATTAAAACACTCCACCTTGGACTTGTCAAACCTAATTCTTTCTTTGTTGGCCATGTCCAGCTTCCTTCTAGTATTCTTCAGGAATCTTCTTGCCCTCATAGTCAGCATAGCAATGTTCCACCTTAAATCTATCTCTTCTAGATCATCAAGATTGATTGTTGTAGATCTAATTAATCTAGATGTGGAGTACTTTGTTGGTGCAAAGAAAAAGGAATAAATCACAACATCACTCAAATTTTCAATAGTTGTTGAGCTATCAGCAACACCCTGAGTGCTAGCAGTATTAACACCCTGAGCAACTATTATATGCCCTAGTTGCGCTGTTGCTAGAGGACAGAAATGTACCATTGGTGAGTTTGTGGTTGATTAGATGTTTCCCCTTGACCTTTAGATTCATAAGCCTTCAGGTTGTTGAGAGGCATCACAACTCAATGTTTCAATCTCTGGTTTGTTCTCCACACAATAGTATGCATTGTCCATTGTTGATGACAAACTTTTTCAGAAACCCACTTCTGATTGATGTCTTTTGAGGGTAACTTCACCATGCATCTCTAGTTGACTAATTAGCTTTTGAAGCCTTTTTGGTTTGCTCAATCTACTTATGTGCTGGATGCAGCAAAATTATATTGTGTTTTTTATTGCTGCTTTAGTAGATTTTCTGAGTTTTCTTGTATAGCAGTATTACTTCCAAATTGATCTCAATAGCTTGCATCAGTGTCTTAGTATCCTTGTATGAGTTGATACTTTAATTGATGCTCATTAGGTAAGGCCATCAACAAAGTGCTTCTTACCTTCAACTCTGCCCTTCTTTGTGCCTTCTCTTCAACACTTGTAGGAGGGATAACAGTCTCCTTACCATCAATAGTTTTTGTTACTATGGGTGCATTACCATTTTCTACGATCTCCCATAGAGTGTAATCAATGCACTGTAGGTACTGCTCCATCTCATCTTCCAGAGATCTATACTCAAAAGGTTAGGAGTATGGGTTGCTTGATGTTTGAGTGATTGAGAGTCCATTGCTTCTGAAAGTAGATTTGTGTGTAGTAAAGCTTTCTTCTTATTCAAAGCTTCTCACAGGCTCTGATACCACTTGTTGATCCCAATAGAATAGATCTTGCTTAGCTTTTATAAGGCTAAGTTGTATTGAAAAAATCCAAAACAACTATGATAGAAACTTTGATTGTGAATATCAAAGACTATGCGGAATCTAGTCAATGATACTAAGAAGAATTTCAATGAAACATTAATTAATAAGATTAATAACAAACAGTTTACCAAACTTTTAGCCTCAATATAATATGAACACTCTTAATAGTGTTATGGTTACAAAATCTTAAAGCTATATTGATATCATAACAAAACGATTTCTAGATATCTAACTCTATGCCCTAGGACCTCCTTTTATACACCAAGGAGTCCTAACCGGCTTACAATATTTTCCTAAGTTATCATGATTTTCTAAACAAATAACTTACACATATCTTTTACAAAAATATCTCATACTTATCACATAAGCAATCTTTATCTTTTCTCTGATAAGTCTTTGGTCTCTTCTCTGTCAGTATAAACTCTTCCAGCAGTTGTAATCTTTAAGCAGTTGTAACTTTCACACCAACAATAGTAACTTTTATGCCAGCAACACTAACTATGTAGAAGCAGCATTAACTACTTAGAAAGTTTTTCTTACAATATTTCATCGCAATAGAGTACTAAGTTACACTCGCAGTAGTTAACTTGCAGTAGTAAACACTATAATAGTAGTTGCAACTTCATATACTAAGCAGTTGTTAATATACACTAGCAGTAGTAACTTACACTAGCAGTACTAACTACTTAGCATATTTTTCATTAAGATTACTAAACAAACACTATTTATAACTATAACAGCAGTATCTATACCTTAACAGACTTTATAATTTCTAACTATAACGAGTAGTAACTTCCAAACAGCATCAAGAGGCTTTTAGGTAGGGGTTTTTTTAGCCCAACCTCTCGAGTAGGTGTTTCGAGGTAGGAAATTTGATTACAAGCCCTTTTTAGGCACCCCCTGAATGTGGGTCGCATTGTTTCTGAAAAGGAAGAAATGTTCATGGGTGGTGACATGTCATCCCACAGATCATCTTGGTATTGGACATATTCTTCAATTCGAATCCACCCTTCTTCTTCGGTGAGAAAGTGGAAGCGGAATTGAGCAAAATGGTTGAGTTTCCTATGGTTTTCTTGGGATATGTTATCATGAAAGATTTATACCAGAAGCCATTTTTGTATTCCATGATGGGGGTCTTTGTTTGATTGAAGTCCTGGGATACGGATCCGCACTTTGATGGGTTCATCGTCCCCTGTTTGAATTGAAGATTAAGTCTCTTAAGGACGAGGTACGTGTCCTACAGGAAACAAGAGAATGTGAGGAATCTTGACACGAGCTGTATTCCCACGTTGTGACTTGTGACCTGATTATAGGGTATTCTGTCAAGCCATTCTGCCACTTTTCATTTGAGGGAGAAGTGGAAGAATCTTAACCTAGATGTATCCTTTGTGGCTCCATCAGCTTGTATGTTATTCAAACGAATATTTAATTAGTGTTTTTAACATAACAGAGGGGGGTCCCCGCGGTTCTCAAGCCTAGACACTGTGCATGTATTTTGAAATCAGACCTAGATGTCGCTATGAGCTCACGATTCTTCTGGTTTATTTGGTTGGGACAGTGATTGGATTTTGGAAACCGGAGGATGTGGGGTAAGAATGCTCACGTAAGGTCTTGGGAGGGGTTGGCGGTTTAGGTCCGGTTTTGTTGGACGAAGATGCATTATCATCAAAGAGGTTTCTTTCGGCAATAGCAAGAGATTCATTTTGATGTGATTGCAAGGCGACTCTCCTAAGCCTTTGGAATTCTCTTTCGGGTTCGTCGACGAGGTTTTGTTAACCTCTTAATGGTGCTACGTGTCATGGTGACAGATTTACGAAACAGATAACACAAAGAAAAGATAGACTACGAGAAAGCTAATATGCGGAAATTAAAGTCTCACTTGAAAGGATTCAAGCGAGTAGAACTAAGCTAAACTATGATCAAAACCTAACTATTCCCTAGGCGGCGACGCCAAAAACTTGATGCGGTCGTCGTTAGACTTCTACATGAAGTTTTACAGCTCCCTAGGCAAAGCACCTAATCATTGTAGTAGTAGTATATGCAAGAATCAGGGGGTTGTTATTGTTCACTCGGGGAATAGGCTGGGAAGGCTTGATCACGGTCTAACTGTTTTCTAAGGTTTGAAAAAAGATTATTTTTGTATTTTTATGTTTATAGGAAAGCAGATAAATCATATATTTGAGAGGTTGGTTGGTTTTAGCTATTAAACTAAATATTTACTACGCTACTGGTGATAACAATATAATAAAATATTGTGTTTATTTAATCATGTATTACTCCCTAGATTGATTCTCCTAGTGTTGTTGCTTTGTCACGCTTGTGATGATCTATGTAATTATTTCCTAAGGTTCATGAAGAATTACTGACCCGCCGTTCTTAGTTTTCGTTTAAGGCACGAAAGTAAGGTAGTTGTAAGACTATTACAAGGCCCCTAAGGGTATACTAAGTGCATGTGAATATATTAAGAGTGGATCTAATCATAACTAGGGGGAAAGGTAGTATGAAGATGTTAATCCAGATGGTATCCTTTATACACAATCATGTTTACCTAGAATATCAACATTGATTACAGACAAAAAGCCTGTTTTCTTTAAGACCTAATTGCATTCCATCACAAGAAGCAACACCAGTAATATCTACATTCTAGGTTTTATACAATCATAAATAAACACAATATGAGGTTTAGCCAAGCATGTTAAAGATAAAGCAAGAACATAGATGAATCAAACAACACATAGACATATTGAAGGATTAAATAAACCTTACTTGATTAAAACATGATTTGGAGGAAGTACAATAGGGTTTTTAGGCCCTAAAATCATTCCTAACAGCTGCTAAACGAACTAGGGTTCATACCCTCTTTTTATTCTAAAGTTACACACTCAAAACCCAAAATTCGGGTTTGTATATATAGGAAAATCGTTGTGACGGCGTCGCGTTTTAGTCGTGACGTCATCATGAAAGAGAATATTATAGATAATGCGCTGGGTCGTGATCTATGACACCATCTTGGAAAGTGTGACGCCGTCATGGGATGCGTTGTGACGTTGCCACATAGAAACTGTGACGCCGTCTCCAGCTGCTGAGAACATAATCTTGCGAAATGGTGGTGTAGGTCCGTAGTCTTGTCCGTTTCTTCTCTAAATGAGCCCAAGTCACGTGTAATTCTTCCAAATGCCTTCCAAATGTGAAATACTGAAAGAAACGATTAAGTAACTATTTTCCTTTTTCTTTTTTTACTCGGATAAATGCAACGATTTAGGTGGCTAAACGACTCCAAAAAAGTGTATAAAATGACACCTCATGACGTATAAAAATAAAATGTGAAAAGTTATAAATTATCTTCGTAAAAATAATATAACACTTGCTTGATGTAAACTTTTATTCGTTTGACGACGGTTTACGTTGAATGTTGATTTTTAGTTTACGCTGTTTAACTAAACGGTGAAAATTAAAAGTAAACACGTAAAAGTTTAAAATAAATGGTTGAATATTTATTGTCGTAAAATGGTTTAAATTTACGGATTGTTACAGTTTGGATAAGCCCACTTAGCTTCCTTCTGGACTTATTTGAGTTTAGAAAAGCCAAAAAGGTCACTCTTTGGACCTTATAAGCTTCACCTTATTTGCTTTAAACTAATGGTAATAAGGGTCTAAAATATGATATTGCAGGCTTTTTTCTAAAATCAATTATGGCCACAATCGGTTAAAATGAGCTACTGATCTAAACTCCCCCTGAATATGCAACTTACTTATTTCACTATGTAATTAGCTAAAACCCTTGATTACACAAAGAGTAAATTGCAAAAATCGTCCCTAAGGTTTAATCAAATTGCATGTTTCGTCCCAAATAGTTTGAAAGTGCAAGTTTCGTCCCAAAATCAAACTTTTTTGCAAAAATTCGTCCCTGGATGCAAACGTCGTTAATCCCTTTTTTATAACTGAAACACGTGCGAGGGCAAATCCGTCTATAACCCCTTTTGGCATTACTTCCCCCCTTTTAATACTATCCCACCCACCCCAGTTCCCTATTTAATATCCCCACCCAATTTAAATAACCCCCAAATCAATCCCCATGTTCCCATCTCCCTTTTTAATTAAACCCTAACCCTAAGTTGAAAATGGTCGATTGCTTTTGTCAAAGACCAGCTGTCAATCGTACTTCATGGACTCAAAACCACCCAGGCCGTCGTTTTTGGGCTTGCTCTCGAATTGTAAGCCTTAATATTAGTTCATACTTAATTGTGTCTTTATATACACTTTTATTTAATTGATGTTACTAATACTTGTTTATAGGTTACTGATTGTGGGTTTTTTCGATGGATTGATCCACCTATGTGTGCTCGTTCAGTCCAGATCATCCCTGGTTTACTAAGGTCAATGAATGATCATCAAGAAAGAGTGAATGCAATGGCAGCAGCTAATGCAAGATTGAAGATATGTTTGGTTTGCAGTTGGATGTTATTTCTTCTTTTCTTGATGTACTAGGTGTAGTATTAGTTTTAGTGTTAACTTAATATTAAAAATTGACCAATATATATGTTATGGTCAATGATTTTGGATGTAACATGGGTAATTTTGAATGAATTATCATTATGACTATGGCTTTACAAGTTTCTAGTTTCTTGTTTGTTTGCAATGGTTCATTCTGCGGTAGAGTAAATTGAATACCAAACAAGTGCAAAAAATATGCAGAAGTACAGTTAGCAGGTTACACAGAAAATAAACACTCTTAAATGGCATTAACATACATCAAACAAGTTATAAACTTGTTACACTGAAAATTGGCATGAACAATACCATAAAAGTTATAGAATACCAAGTTTTGAGTACCAAAATACAAAAGACAAGTAGTGCAGATAAGTAAATAACATGTCTGAAACAAATTACATCCAAGAAAACATCAAGAAACAAAGACTACTTGGTTGGGGTAACTATTCTGTTTGCAGTCTTCTTTGTCATTTGCTTTCTTTGTGGTTGACTTTGAGTAGTTGCAGCAACATTTTTACAACCCCATTCCAATCCACAATGTATTTAGCAGATGCCTCTTTTATTTTCTTGAACACTTTTGTAACAGATGGATTAAGTGGCCCATCAAACTTTTCAATAACTTTTTGAACAACTACTATTCTTTTCATAAGGTATTCTCTAACATATTCTAGAGCTGAGACTACTGGGAATCCTAGCATTCAATCATTGTCTGTTAAGCCTCAATATGTTATTGATCAAATGTTCACAATGAGCCTGCCTGTTTACAGAAATATCATACACTTAAAAATTCCTTAAATGCTAGTGTATTTCATATTAACAGTAAAGTGGGATTATGCAATTGTAATTACATGTGAAATAAGATCTGGCTCCAATGCTCAGCTGGAATTTTTTCAAACACACGCATGATGCTTTAAGGTTTGTGCTTTCAGTGTATCACATTTACTTTGTTGAATTCTAAATGGTTGTTGCAGTGTGCAAGCTTTCATAGCAATTGCCTTATAAATGCCTCCTCTCCATAGTCATAACTCATGTTCTGCCTATATGTGTCTCACCCCAGTTACTATGTTCAGCATCGCTGAAATAAGTTTTATTGCTCGGTAGCACAATCCCTACAAATATACTTACATTATTAGTAGTAATCTTTATGAAATACAAAAACAGATATAGTTGGACTACAAATACATACCTTCTGCCTATCTGTGATGAATGTAAAGTTTGAGTTCCTATACAACTCAATATCATCTCCAAGGCAATTCAAGAACCATATCCAAGAATCTTTTGATTCTGATTCAACTATTCCATATGCAACAGGGTAGATCCCATTATTTCCATCAACTGATACAGCTGTGATTAGTTGTCCAGGGTACTGTCCTTTCATGAATGCACCATCCAGACCTAATAGTTCCCTACCACCAGCTTTAAAACCTTCTTTTAATGCCCCTAAACAAACATAAATCCTTCTAAATATCCTTGTGGTGGACTCTTGATCTTCTTCCCCATACACATCTAACTTGACTGTCGTGTTTGGATTACACTTCTTTAATTCCACAACATAATCTCTTAAGATCTTGTATTGTACCTCTGGCATCACCTTTCATCACTTCTGCAGCCTTTGACTTAGCTCTGAAAGCTTTATGCTTTGACACACCAACTTGAAACTGTTTTTGCATTTGATCTTGGACTGCCTTAATAGGGATTTCAGGATTTAAATTTATCAGATCTAAAACATGCTTAGAAAGAAAAGATGCAGTTGCAGCCTTTATTTTTCTTGATTGAAGCAAATTAAGTTCTTTTTTATATGTTCTCACCAACCACTTGTCATTCTCTCCCTTAGCCATATATACAGTCCAAGGGCATTCATTTTTGTCTTCATCCTCAATAGTATTTACTTTTTTGCCCATACCTTTAACACTTGCAGCCTTTGTCTCCTTATCCTTTTGTAAGCTGTTTTTTAACCGCATTTCATATATGGTAATAACCATTTGATTTATTAACCCAAAAGTAAACAACATGTCATAGCATCCATCTAAAGGTTTCCTTTGGGTTTAGTTTTCTAATGCAAGACAACTTAGCTCTTACTCTAACATTGTCATTTTTTACAATTGTTATCTGTCTTCTAGTTTCAAGTGCATGTGCCCTTATTCTATTCTTTACTTCCTCCCTATTAGGAAACTCTTGACCAACATAGAAAAAATTCACAATGTTCCCATCACCACTTAGCGCTTTAACCTTCTCTTAGTTTCCCTAAGTGCTTTTTCTTCTATAAATGTTTAACATCATCATCTCCAACATCACTTTCAAAGGAATCATAATCAATAACCTCCAAATCATCCTCATTGAGATTAACTACTGGTCTCAATGGATCAATATCTCCTTCATCTTCTGATTGCACAGTGAACCTAAAACCTTCCATATTCACATCTAACTGATCTATAATGTGTTCTTAATCTACAAGTTTTCTGCTATCATCACATCGCCTTCATCAATACCATTCTCTTACCATTGTTCATCCCCTAACACCTTCTGCACTATCATTAAAATTCCACCTTGTCCTTTCTTAATCCTTCTGCACCATATTAAAGTCCACCATTGTCTCCTCCTTAACCACTAGACTCCCCAGGTAAAACACCTGCCTAACCACTCTATTAGCCTAACTCTTTCCTTACACTTAGGCAAACCAAAGAACTTCCATTTGTCTGTTGTTTTGTAACTACATGTTTCTATCAACGTTCTCCTCATTAAATCAATATTACTTCATTATTCTCATCAAACTCCTTAATTTTGGCAGACTCAATAAAACTTTAGGCATTTAATAACTCTCAACATGTGTCTCCATGTTCAATGTAACATCAATACGCTTATTATCTTTAACATATTGGGTACAGGTTTACCAACTCATAATCACTTCGCCAACAAAGCCCTTAATCCCTAATCTAATGTCTTATTGGGTATGTTAAAGTGATAGAACATAATATCCCTTGGATCATACTTAAGCATCTTAACTATGTTATGTATGATATCAATTGTAAACCATTCAATATCCAACAAGTCTACATATTGTACCTTACCACCAAAATATTTCCTGTTAGGTGATGGTGTGAATGTCCCACCATGAAACACCTTCATTGAGAACACACAAGGATGATCAGCTGTTTCATAAGGAAAAAAGATGAATTAGATTAACCCCTTAACACAATTAATAATTTCATTTGTTTCAATAAAGATTCTTACATATATTACGTGTGGATTGAATGATGACCTATCCTTTCTAAAATACCATTCTTATATTCTAGTACTCATAATTGAAGATTTACAATATCACTTTCAAGTTTAGGGATTTGCATTCAAAACACATATCATGAGGATATAGCAGGTTTTTTATTTAGGGTTGTAATACTGAAAGTTGAGCTTAAATGATGAGAGTGTGTAGGTGGTTGAGATTTGGTGGGGATAGTATTAAAAGGGGGGAAGTAATGCCAAAAGGGGTTATAGACGGATTTGCCCTCGCATGCTACGCACGTGTTTCAGTTATAAAAAAGGGATTAACGACGTTTGCATCCAGGGACGAATTTTTGCAAAAAAGTTTGATTTTGGGACGAAACTTGCACTTTCAAACTATTTGGGACGAAACATGCAATTTGATTAAACCTTAGGGACGATTTTTGCAATTTACTCTTACACAAACTAACATTTTGCATAAATGACTCACTTTCATAAGAAAAACCATGTAACAAATACCTTATGCTTAGCTCTAGTAGTACCAATCTGCAAACAAAATTTTGCATCCCATTAACACCCTCCCATCACCTGACTAACAACGTACACACAAACTATATTCCATTTGCCAAAACTTCATCTTCGATAACCTCAGTCAAAGCCGATATTCTCCTTCGTCAACAACACTCTTCCCTTCTTCAACACCCACCACACTACTCAAAATTTCCCTCACTTTCTACGTCATCCCAACCGCTGGCTTCTTTTAATCCGAAACCATTCATACAAAACCTGAAAAACATAAAACCCCTAAATAAGTCGAACAAAGTAAGGTTATAAACCCTGAAAAATAGCAAAAAACTCATCACCTAACACCTTCAACATACCTATAAATCAGCGTTTCAAACGTGATGGTAGAAGCTGCCGAGCCAAGTAGTTCGCGCGATCAACCATTTCCACGCATCAAAACAACGTATATCAAATTTCACTAAAACCAACTTAAAAACACTGAACTTTAACAAAAAGGCAGGAAACATGAAGTTAAAAGAAAACAATCAATTTGTTTTAACACTATAACCACACAATCAATAGACAGGTACTGATTTGTTTCATTTATAAAGTAACCATCTAAACTAATTTACGGACATGTTTTTTCATAATTACTTATCAGTTTGTTTTAACACTATAACCACACACAAAAACATCCACATCCTGATCATCTTGGGCTAACAAACGTAAGGCCTTTTTCAACTATAGATCTATATTTATAAACTATAGATAAAAAAAGATATAGATATAAAAACAATGAATCTTTAAAAAAATACCCTTGAACTTAATTAATGGTCAAGATCTATAAAAATAATGGTGGTGGTGGTGACGTCCGGCGTTGTGAGGTTCGATGGTGGTGGTGGTCACAGTAGATGGTGGTCACCTGAAAATATTAAGATAAAAAATGATTAGCGATGGCTTAGATCTACAAAAATTAGGAAAAGTTGTATCTCAATTATTAATATATATTCTGCAGAGATCTGAAAAAACAATAAAACTTTTATGCAAACTTTGATTAAAAACTACACACACACACACACACACACACACACACATATATATATATATATATATATATATATATATATATATATATATATATATATACAGTTTTTCAAAATACCAGAACTCTTATGCAAACTCGGCGACGGCGTTTGAGGCGACTTGAAAGCGGCTTTTTCGTCAACTCGACGGTAGCCTTTTACGTACAACTCATTGCTGATTGGCGTAATAAAAAGTTAATAAACATATATAAAAACCTTTGTTCTACAAATATACATCTACCAAATCTATAAACAAACCGTTCAAAACCAAAATAATAGTCATAGATCTAAAAAAGAAATATAAACATACACAAATATGCGTACAAATATATAAACAACATCATTACCTGAAAATCATTTAGATTATGGTGGGATTCCAGCGAGGTGGTGGCGGCTCGTACGTGGTGGTGTTGTGAAGTAGTGAGGCGGCAAGGGAATGAGGCGGCGACGTGGTGTGGCTAGGACGTGATTGAGAGATTTTGTTGTGTGTAGATTTTGTATGTGTTTTAACATTGCCAACATTTTTTAATACTCGGTTTGATAATGAATTGCTAGTAGAGGAGTTGTGTAGCAAGCAAGGGTGAAAAAGGGTGGGTAACAACTGGAAAAAGTTGGCCGAATTTTGTGAGTCTTTCGTTAAATAGTTATGATTACATTTCTTTAAATAGTGAGACTTCCTGGAATGAATATTCAACATTTTCCGTGGATGGAACTAGAAGGGGGGTTGAATAGTTTTATCGCTTTTTAATATAGTGAATAGTTTATTTATAAAAACTTAGGTTCGACTTTATGTGAATTCACAATGTGCACTATATGAACAATTTAACTAAACAAATAAGTAATGACAATATATGAAATTATAATATACGGATAAGAGATAAGAGATTAGAATGATCAAAACCATAACACAAGGATTTATTGTGGTTCGGACAGAAAGCACCTCTTCGCCCCTACTCTTATCCCGAGCACCAAACAAACATCATCCAGACAAGGTTGAGTTCTTTAATACAAGTATGTGTTTAATGGTCATACTATGGTTAAGGTCAACTGATAAATAGTCTATTTTTGTCATGGGTCATTTTTTAAAGTAAATATTTGTTAACTGATAATGTTCTTATAGCCCGGCGCGGCGGGACTTTTAATTTTTTGTACATACTATCATTATAACAAATATTGGTGCTAATTTAGTTAAACCTTAAATCAATTTTGGCTTGGTAAAAGTACCATGTTTGACTCTAAAAGTCATATATGTGTCTTGCTTTGGACATAGGAAGTGTTAGAGCTTGGATGGAACTGAACAAGATTTGGCGAACGGGTCAAGTGATTAATATAAAACCAACTTTTACCATTACACACAATCTACCTATTACACACAACTACAATACACACCTTTACAATATACACAAATGATGTACACGATATAACACAACTTCACTACAACACCAACTAAACTATAACACTTCTTGACTTGATGATAAGAAGTATTATTCTCTTGCACTTGAGGAATTAAGCTTGAATCACTTGGAAACAAAAGCTTAAGATTAAATGATCAAAGGATTGTAGGAGATGTGTGGACTGATTTTAGACAGAAAAGAATGAGTGCAAAAGGTGAGAAAATCAGTGGGGAACAGTCCAGTAATTATAGGCAAACTGGGGAGACTTTTTGTCTGGCCGGTCCCCTTAATTAGGGTGTCGACCCCCTTATAATTAAGGGGACCACTCTTATATATAAGGGGGCCGGCAAGGCAGAACGCTCCCTTTTTTGTCTTTTCCAGGAGAGACGTTTTCTGGAACATTTTTAGCCGTTTTTAGGAAGAAAATTTAAATTCAAAATATTTATTTGAATAAAACATTTCTTTTAAATCTAAAAATGTTTTGTAAAAGTTATAAAAATGTTTGTGACATTTTTATAAAAACAATGTTGTGGTTGAATAAAATTCCTTTGATCATAAAATGCATTAAGCATTTATTTATTCATACCTTTAAGTGATTTAATTTTTGAAATAAAATGTACTACTAATTACTTGTTTACGTTTTAATTTACATCGGGTGTTTTTACATTTTGTGATTATCAAAACGTAGAGAGGTCAAAAAATATTAATAACGTTTTTAGGCATTATTTCTATCAACAATCCCCCCCCTTTTGATGATTACAAAATCATTAAATGTAAAATTATTTTTTAAAACAAGTATTAGTGAGTTTTATTTCTATTTCTCCCCTTTTTTGTAGAATTCAAAAAGGCTTCGTCGCAAATTGAATGTGGTAAAGTCAACGGATTAAGTGTCCCCCTTGATGTGTGATCCCCTATTCGAGGGCACAACGGAATCGACCTATGGTAACTATGCTACAAAAACAAGTTGAAGAACAACACCAATGTTTCTAACCTATAGCAAAGGAAAGAAAAATATTTAAACATGTTGATAATGCTTAACAAGAGTCAAGGTATTTGTGTAAACTAACAATCACAAATATATATCAACTAAACTTAGCTTATATAGTTAGGAGTCATTCAACCAAAAAAAATAAGAACAATCAAGTGCATATAAGATTGAAGACCATTCGTTAATCATAAAAATTATGTATAAAACACAATCATGTATACATCAAATTGAAATAATATGCTTGAAGCATATTAATGCAACATACATAAAATTTAAACTACAAAGGTCCTAATTTGTCTAGATTGCCATAGGAAACCATTGGACTTGCTTGCAAAACAAGAGGGTTGGACATTTATTTGAAAGCGAGACGGTGGGCATGTAACATGCTTAGTTGGTTGATGCTTAGTTGGTTTTTGGTGGAGAGTTTGGAGTGGAGGGTAGTCACGTTGGACTTAAAGTGGTGGTTTTGGACGAGTAAGAAGAAATTCAATCCAATCGAGATCTTCACTCAAGGTTAGAAATTGTTTTTGGTTAAAAATGCAACAAGGACAATAACCAACATGATGTTCAACTTGATTTAAGTTGAGGGTGTGAGGCAAGTTTGGTGAGTAGGGTGATGAGGGAGTGTTACGTTGGGAAAGGTGCATGGCTAGAAGGTTTGATAAGTCTTGAAGTTGATTAATGTCATTAATGAGCATTTCTCTACTTGGAGATGGAGGTAGTGGAGGTTGAGTTTGATTGTCACCTTGAGGTGAGGGTGGAGTTTGAGCATGAAGCACACTAGCAACATGTGGATTGATGACTAAGTGAGGAAATGAGGGTTGTGTGTGTTGATTGACACTTTGTGGTGGAATGAAAGCTTGTTTAACATTAGTGGCGCAAGAATCACCAAGTAAAAGTAAGTGAGGTTGTAGTGAATCATTATTGGAGAGAGTAGTAAGAGGGTTTTCTTGATATGATTCTTTGAGAGGAAATTGTGGTTTAGGCATTGGTGTAGGCAAGTTAACATCAACCTCATTGGATGTGTGACAATAGTTTAACTTCTTTCTTCATACGGGTCTTACGAACATTTTGGCAACCCTTGAAGGTTTAGGTAAAGGTTTTTGAGGGGAAGACATTGTAGAATACAAGTTAAATGTGGTGATTATGTTGAGGATGAGGGTTTATTTATACTAATGTGATTATGGATGGATGTACATTGTTAGAAAACAAATCCAAGGAATGTTGGTGAGTATTGGGAAATTATAGCTGGGTCTATGTGGAAGAGGGTCAAAAAGCAGAAAGAAACAGTAAAACCCGTGTACTAAATGGCCGGCCCCTTTATCTATGGTGCCGGCCCCCATATTAATAAGGGGGACGCCCTTATGAATTAAGGGGGCCGCCCACCTGAGAGTTTTCAGACGGCCAAAATTTTTATTTTTGTAAGAAAAGTTTTGTTTTGGTGATCAATTTGCAGCAAGCCCTAAATTTTTATAGCAATCAAGACTATAACATTTATCAAGCAAGAGTATAAACATGCAAAATCCTAATAACAATTAAGCCTAATTCACATAACATTTAGCAAGCAAGTATATATATGAATAAGCATGCAATAAGGCAAATAAAAATATTTAATGAATAGCATATTAATTGAAGCATTAGCAAATAGTTGTAATGCTTCTAATGTTCCTAAGATTTCTTAAATAAGAGAAGTAGGTAGTAAACACATTAAATGTGACTTGTGTTTGTATATGTAAACCTAGTGTGTGCCTATATGCGAAAAATGTAGAGTGACGATTATTTCGACTCTAAGAGAAACCAAAGAAATAATCCAAGTACTCCTTGATTTAATTTTGTTCAATCAAGAGTGTCGAAAAATATATATTGGATTATATATTCTGGCAATAAGTGTGAGATCATTATGCATGAATGGAAGATGTTTTTAGTATATATCAACAATGTATGAAAGTATATTTTCATGAATTCCTAGTCGTGAGAAGGATTTTGAGAAATAGATTAGGAAAAATATATACATATATTAAGTTGAGAAGTTTAAGCCTTGGCAAAAACCAAGGTAACTAAAATGTAATTTTGTATAAAGATTAATTTTTAAGAAATTCCCAATCTTTGGTTTTGTGCAAAATAGAATCCTAGACTCAGAGTTAAAAGAAAGAGAGAAAGAAA
Organism: Tanacetum coccineum; assembly: GCA_026074375.1. NCBI lineage: Eukaryota > Viridiplantae > Streptophyta > Magnoliopsida > Asterales > Asteraceae > Tanacetum > Tanacetum coccineum. The sequence goes on along the minus strand of BQNB010090923.1, from coordinate 5,903 downwards.
AAAAATTACAAACTGTCAGATGGTCGGTCCCCTTAAGTGCATGGCCGACCCTCTTATCATTAAGGGGACCGCTCGTTAAGAACTAAGGGGGCCTCCCATATGACAAATTAATTTTCCTAATTTTTCGATTTTGGAATTTTAGTTTTGATTGTAGTTCATTGTTCTTGTTCACTTTTAAGTACCTATCAATCATTTATAAGGATGAGACTACTTAATAAGAACTTAATCAATTTGTTCCATCATTCCTAGACCTAGACGTAAGTAATTAAAAGGCTCATGTTTAAGGGGTTTAGTTAGAATATCGGCAATGTCATCTTCTGATGAAACCTTTTCTTGGAAATATTTCCTTTTTGAACATTGTCACGAAGGAAATGGTGACAAATCTCAATGTGTTTTGTACGAGAGTGTTATACGAGAGTTTTACTTAAGTCTATAGCCCATTTGTTATCACACATTATAGGAATGTCATCCAACCAAATGCCATAATCTATGAGATCTTGTTTCATCCATAGTGATTGTTGACATGCCTTTCTGGCGCTTACATATTCGTATTCGGTAGTGAAAATATCAAGAGCGGTTTGCTTCTTTAAAAACCAAGATGTTAAACAACATCCCATAAACGTGCAAATACCGCTAGTGCTTTTTTGATCCACGTAATCTCCCGCATGATCAAAATTCCCACATACTATGGTTTCTATGTCGGACCCCTTAGGATACCATAATCCTAAGTACATAGTGCCTTTAATGTATCAGAAGATACGTTTAACCGCTTCAAGGTGAGAGGTTTTAGGATCCTTTTAAAAGCGTGCACAAAGGCAAACACTAAACATGATATCGGGCCTACTTCCCATTAAGTATAATAAACTTCCTATCATACCTCTATATTTGGTATTATCTACGGATTCACCTTCTTCGTCTTTCGTGAGTTTTGTTTCTGTAGACATAGGAGTTTTCAATAGCTTAGAGTCTTCTAATCCAAATTTCTTAAGCATTTCTTTTATATATTTTGATTGATTAAAGAATATACCATCTTCTAATTGTTTTATTTATAGACCTAAGAAAAAATTTAGTTCCCCCATCATACTCATTTCAAACTTATCATGCATGATCTTGGCAAAAGCATCACACATTTCTTGACAAGTTGATCCGAATATAATGTCATCGACATATATTTGGACAATGATGAGATTTGGGTCTTTTTTTAGTAAAGAGTATGTTATCTACCATTCCCATGGTGTAATCATGTTTAATAAGAAAGGCTTTCAATCTATCGTACCAAGCTTTAGGAGCTTGTTTAAGTCCGTAAACCACTTTCTTAAGTCTATAAACATGATTAGGTTTTGCGAAGTCAATGAATCCCGGAGGTTGTGCCATGTAAACCTCCTCATTGATAAAACCGTTAAGGAATGCATTCTTTACATCCATTTGAAATAATTTAAAGTCTAGTGCACATGCATAAGCTAACAATATTCTTATGGATTCTAATCTAGCTACGAGTGTATAAGTTTCATCATAATCAATTCCTTCTTGTTGGTTATAACATTAGGCAATTAGCCTAGCTTTACTTCTAGTTACAATGCCATTTTTATCGAGCTTATTTCTATATAACCATTTGGTTCCAATGATGGTCATATCCATAAGATTAAGGACTAATTCCCAAACAACATTTAATATAAATTGGTTTAGTTCTTCTTGCATGGCCATTACCCAACTTTCATCTTTCTAAGCTTCATTTACATTTTTAGGTTCTATTGTTGAAAGAAA
>BQNB010090922.1:0-23501 GCA_026074375.1 Tanacetum coccineum | reverse complement strand
ATTTTCCAAAACGTCTCTTTTAAGTCGGTTTCCATGATTATGATTGTTGATTCATGAAGTAATACCCCCAATTTATCTTTTGCTGCTATGTGACTTATCGGGGTGTTACAGATTGGTATCAAGAGCCGAGGTTATAGATAACAAGGTTAAAACCTAAACTATAATATTTTCCATCCAAGGAAGTCCTCCGTGCCACTACATTTTCTGAATAGTATGTAAAGAGATTTGTTTAACAAATGATACATAACTATTAAGTAAATATAAATAACTTATGTTATTTTCCACTGGATTGTTACAGAGTTATGTCTACATCCACCCACCCTATTATTATCCTATCTGATTCTGATATTGAGGATGTTTTTTCCTCTACAAATACTCCTGACTATACCCCAGCTTCACCAGACTATTCCTCAGCCTCACCGGGAAACACCTCTCCTGACTCTTCAGAGGATCCATTTGAGGATCATTCAGCCTCACTAACCATCTCACCATTCCACGATGATCCGTATATGAAGGTCATGCAAGCATATAATGCTACTAATAATGAATCACCTATTCCACCACCACAAGATCCTATTGCTCCACCAACTGTTTTGCCTCCATCTCCAGTGTTACCATCATCACCACTATTTGATCCTCGAGATTTATTTCTTCTTGAGGAGATTTTACCATCACAGAAACGAGCCTGATTCCTATCATCCTCCTATACTAATTCCTCTGCCCCACCTCAGGTATTTGAGACTGGAGAGATTTCTCATGTGACGCGTCTGGGGCACCATGAGGAACAGATCGATGCTATTCTAAATCACTTAGATGAGCTCCCTCTTGAGCGCATTGAGCACATGGAAGATAAGATAGAAGGTCTTGGTAATGGTCGAGTAATCATACAGTGAGATTTTGACCAACTAGAAACCAAACTTCAAGAAGCCCTACCCAGATTTCTAGATTTCAGAAAGAGCAAATAAGGCATGACGACGAGATTGCTCTTGCTCGCGTCAGGATTTCTACTCTGGAGATGCTCATCAAGGATATCTAGGTACGCCACCGATCAGATATGAAGAGTCTTATGGACATGATCCGTGAGCTCAAGAACCACAAGGGAGGATCACCAGACTACTAGACTAGATCCTTGTCATTTACAGCTTTTGTTTAGAATCTAACCATGGGATGTGTGGCATAAATAACGACACTTGTCAAAATTTTGGTTATGTAAAATATGTAGACAATTTGTTTATGACATACAACTTTTGTTTAGACTAGACTAGATCCTTGTCATTTACAGTTTTTGTTTAGAATCCAACCATAGGATGTGAGGCATAAATAACGACACTTGTCAAAATTTTAGTTATGTAAAATTTGTAGACAAGTTGTTTATGACATAATGAAGTTGTGATTCCATTATACCTCGCTGTTTCATGATACCGATTTATGTATGTCATGGTTGTCTATCCTATACCTTGTGTTAAGGTTATTCATGTTTCGTATCTTTATGTATCCAGGTTACTATGGCTCTCTTACCACAAGGTTTTCTCGAACCTTTGTATCCGAATATGATTAATGCTCAAGATATTGAACATATGATCCCACCTACACCACCTAGAGACACTGAGCCTCCTGTTGGATCACCCATACCATTATCTTCATCTTCATCAGTAGGATCTTCATCACCGGTTAGGTCAACTACACCACCACCAGACTATCCCTTTGATGAGTCTATCTTTGCAAAATTAGATAACTCGTTATGGATCATACCGCGACCACTGGAAAGTGAACCAGTCCCCGAGAAACCTAATGAGTCAGATGCTTGTTAGAGTGTCCATCTCTGGAAGTTCTAAATTCTAAAACTTTCTGTTATATCTAACAATGTAATATCAAATGATGTGTATTTCTTTGTTAGAACTTGTATCAAATAAGTATCTATGTCAAATGATTTCAATATCACTATGTATGAAAATTTTGATTATTATACAAAGACTTGTGATATGACTATATCATTGTATGGATTCTTATTTTGTGTTGTCTTGTAAATGTTGATAGAATGGCTCCCAAGAGGACATCAACATCTGCAGCACCAGCCATGACTCAGGCCGCCATCAGGAAACTAGTTGCTGATAGTGTTGCCGCAGCTCTGGAAGCACAAGCTGCTACCATGGCAAATACTGATAATACCAATAGGAACACCGGACAAAGAGAAACTCCTGTAGCAAGAAAATGTAGCTACAAAGAGTTTATGAGCTGCCAACCTTTCAATTTCAAAGGTACGGAAGGCGCTGTTGGCCTCATCCGCTGGTTTGAACGAACTGAATCGGTATTTTCCCGTAGCAACTGTACCGAGGACTGCAAAGTGAAATTTGCTACTGGTACTCTAACTGAAGAAGCTTTGTCCTGGTGGAATTCATTCGCCCAGCCTATTGGAATAGAGGAAGCTTACAAGATTCCTTGGTCCGAATTTAAAAAAGCTCTTAATAAAGAAGTATTGTCCCAGAACTGAGGTCAAGAAAATAGAAGATGAAATTTACAATCTGACTATAAAAGGAAATGATCTTAAGACTTACATTAGAAGATTCCAGGAGTTGGAAATCTTATGTCCAAATATGGTACCAATTTCTGAGAAACTTATGGAAGTCTTCATCGGGGGATTACCCAAAATTATTGAAGGAAATGTTACCGCTTCAAAGCCTCAAACTTTGGAGGAAGCCATTACCATAACCCAGAGGTTAATGGATTAGGTAACAAAGCATAATTCTGTGCAAGGAACCAATGATCACAAACAAAAGTTTGATGATAGAAAAATCTTCACCAACAACAACTACCAAAACAACCGTAACAACAACAACAATAACAACCGCAACAATGATCACCACCAACAACAGAATAGAAGGCAAGAAACCGTTAGGGCTTATGTTGCCACCCCAACTAAGAACAATAGGTATGCTGGAAACTTTCCTTTATGTAAGAAATGCAAACTGCATCACACAGGACCTTGCACTGTCAAGTGTCAGACTTGCAACAAGGTAGGTCACCAGACCAGGAACTCAAGAACAAAGGGCCAGCCACTGGAAGCAACCTACAACCAGTATCAGTGACTTGTCATACCTATAGGGAGAAAGGACATTATAAAAATCAATGCCCAAAAGCAAACAACAGTGCCCATGGGAGAGCATACATGTTGAGGGACAAGAATGTTCACCAGATCCGAACGTAGTCACGGGTACATTCCTTCTAAGCCAACGTTTAGCTAGAGTATTATTTGATTCAGGAGCCGATAAAAGTTTCGTATCTCTATCTCTTACTTCTATGCTTAATATCCCACCAATTACACTAGATACCACCTACGATATTGAAATGGCCGATGAAAACCTAGTAGGCACTAATACCGTTATCCAGGGTTGCACTTTGATTTTGCTAAACCAACCTTTCAAAATTGATCTCATGCCGATTAAACACGGTAGTTTCGACGTCATCATTGGTATGGATTGGTTATCCAAGTATCATGCTAGAATTATTTGTGACGAGAAAAATCGTCCACATCCCCATTGACGGTGAAACTTTGATCATCTAAGGTGATCGAAGTAAAACCTGACTAAGTCTCATATCCTATATTAAAACCAAAAAGTATATATCCAAGGGATGTCATATTTTCATAGCCCAAGTAATGGAGAAGAAGTCAGACGAGAAACGACTAGAAGATATACCAGTAGTCAGAGAATTTTTGGAAATTTTTCCTGAAGACCTACCTGGCCTTCCTCCGATTCGCCAAGTAGAATTCCAAATCGATTTAACTCTAGGAGCGGCACCAGTAGCCTAAGCACCTTACAGATTAGCTCCTTCGAAAATGCAGGAACTATCAGACCAACTACAAGAGTTAGCAGACCAAGGTTTTATCCGACCAAGTATTTCGCCTTGGGGAGCTCCTATCATATTTGTTAAAAAGAAAGTCGGATCTTTCATAATGTGTATCGATTATCGAGAGTTGAATAAACTCACTGTAAAGAATCGTTACCCATTACCCAGGATCGATGATTTATTCGACCAGCTTCAAGGTTCGAGTACTTACTCAAAGATTGACTTGAGATCAGGCTATCACCAACTGAGAGTCAGGGATGAAGATATTCCCAAGACTGCTTTCAGAACGCGATACGGACACTATGAATTCCATGTAATGCCATTTGGTTTAACCAACGCGCCTGCTGTGTTCATGGACCTCATGAACTGTGTATGCAAACCATACTTAGATAAATTTGTGATAGTGTTCATCGATGATATTCTTATCTACTCCAGTAACAAAGAAGAATACACAGATCACCTAAGAATAATCTTAGAATTACTTAAAAAGGAGAAATTATATGCCAAGTTCTCCAAATGTGATTTTGGGATTAGTATCGTGCAATTTCTCGGGCACGTAATTAATAACCAAGGAATTCACGTTGACCCCGCCAAGATTAAAGAAGTCAAGGATTGGGCATCTCCTACCACACCCACAGAGATACGCCAATTCTTAGGACTTGCCGGCTACTACCGGAACTTTATTCTTTTTGATGATTTTAGAAGCCCATAAGCTGCTCTTTAAGCTAGTGTAAGCCTTAAGCTCTTAGGGTCCCTTTTTGTTGCTTAAATTTAAGCTTAAATCTTGTCCCCTAGGCTGCCCTGCACTTCTTTGTGGCTTATAGCTTATTTTGATTTTATGGCTTATTAGTCTGTTGTTCCTTGCTTATTTTTGGTTCATAAAGCTTATTAGATATAATTTGTCATCCTTTGGCAGCTTATTTGTTCTTTAGATGCTTTTTAAGTCCTTATTAATAAGCTAGCAGTCCTAAGTTTTAGATAGCAGTACTAACTCAAGGTTAGTACTGCTGAGCTTGTGGGCTTTTTGTCAGCTTATTTTCTTGGTTAATTTTTGTTTCTACCTGCTTATTAGATGTAGGAGATTAGTTATATTTTAGCTTATTAGGTTTTAAGTGCTTACTTAGTCTAAAAAAAGCCACAGATTCTTAGCTTGTTTCAAAATTAGCTTCAAGTCCAACTGTTAACTTATTTATGCTTATTTCCTTGCTTATTTTGTTCTTAGGATTGCTTATTAGGTATAGTAGCCCAACTTTTTTAGCTTATTTGTTAGTTACCTTAGCTCATTTGTGCTTTTAAGTGCTTATTGAGCTTTTTCAAAGTCTAGCAGTACTAACTCCATGTTAGTACTGCCATTGCTCTCTTCGCGTATTGGCTTATTTCTTGCCTTATTTTCTTTGTTTTCTTTGCTTATTAAGTGAGCTTAGTTGCCTTAGTTTGTTTTCTTTCCATTTTCATTTGCTTAACTTGGCTTAAAAAGCCAACAGATTTGCTTATTTTGTTACTTAGTGTATCTAGTTAAATTTTCCAGCTTAATTGTGCTTTTCTGAGCTTATTTCTTGAATATAAAAAAGTTGTCTTTTTTAAAAAGTGCTTATTTTCTATTTCTAAAAAAAAGTTGTAAAAAAATGGAATGTAAAAACATTTGGGAGAGGGGAGGTCCCAAGTGAGCTAGGGCTCGAACTCAGGACCTCTACCCTGCCTCCCAAACGTTTTAACCCAACACCTCTACCGTTGTGCTACAATAGCTCATCCGGTAGAGGTTTGCACCATTAATTATATAAGGCCCTTTTGGCCCAATAAGCCTTATAAGCTGTTTTGATTTTTAACAGCTTATTGAGATAAGCTGTGTTCCCCTTTTTATTTTTCATAGATTCTAATTAACCTTAGCTAATTTTTGTAATTTTTTCAGATTTTTATATAAACGTTTAGTATTTTTTATAATTTATTTAGATTAAAAACTTAAAAAATTCATAAAAAATAAAATAATAATCAGAAAAATATAAATCTTTTTTTTAATTTTCTTTTACCACATAGTTTCTAGGAAAAATATTAGTGCTTTCGTAGGGTCATTTTTGTAAAAATTCAATTTTTAAAGAACGGGATTTGATCCCGTTCTCGTTTCTTCTCGTTTTTAACTCAAATCAACTCCGTTTTCAGTCTAGTTTTTTTTAGTCATTATAGCGTTTTTAAAGTAAAAAATTCATTTTAAAGATTAATTTTTTCTTATTTTTAGGTTTTTTAGTCGCGTTCGTTTTTAATTTTCGTTCTCGTTTTTGTGATTTAAGCCTAATTGCTTATTTTATGTTTCGTAGACTTAGGATTTCATTCTTCTGCCTTATTTATGCTTCCCGTAGAATTTTAAATTAATCATTTGCCTTTTATGCTTTCCCGTAGTTTTAGGTTTAAATTCCCGTTTTCGCGTTTTTCTTAAATTGCTTTTGTTTAGGGTTTTCTTTTATTCGTTTTTGCATATTATTAGTAGTTTTACAAACTCAACCCCATATCTTTTCCATTCAAGCATCGATATTCAAACCGACTCTCAATTTTCAAATTCATGCCTCGTTGGGAAGAACGACCCGGGTCCGGTTTTAAACTTTGTGGATAACAAAGTGAGAAACTGATACTTCCGGTTTACTATACTACTATCATTGATATTATCCTATTTGTTATATATGTTTATATATTTAGTTATATTTATATATATAGTAAAAAGGGAATCAATCAATTACCCAGAAGTATTGAAGGAAATGTTACCGCTTCAAAGCCTCAAACTTTGAAGGAAGCCATTACCATAACTCGGAGGTTAATGGATCAAGTAACAAAGCATAATTATGTGCAAGGAACTAATGATCACAAACGAAAGTTTGATAATAGAAGAACTTTCAACAACAACAACTACCAGAACAACCATAACAACAACAAAAGCAACCGCAACAATGATCACCAACAACAATAGAATAGAAGGCAAAAAACCGTCAAGGCTTATGTTGTCACCCCAACTGAAAACAATAGGTATGCTAGAAGCCTTCCCCTATATAAGAAATGCACCATGCATCACACAGGACCTTGCACTGTCAAGTGTCAGACTTGCAACAAGGTGGGTCATCTGACCAGGAACTGCAGAAACAAAGGGCCAGCCACTGGAAGCAACCTACAACCAGTATTCGTAACTTGTCATGCCTGCGGAAAGAAAGGGCACTACAAAAGTCAGTGCTCAAGAGCAAAAAAACCATGCCCATGGAAGGCATCTTGCTAAGAGGACAGGAATGCTCCTAAGACCTAAACGTAGTCATACGGGTACGTTCCCTTCTAACCAACATCTAGCTAGAGTATTATTTGATTCAGGAGCCGATAAAAGTTTTGTATCCATATCTCTTGCTTCTATGCTTAATATCCCACCAATTACACTAGATACTACCTATGACATTGAAATGGCCAATGGAAACCTAGTAGGTACTAATACCGTTATCCAGGGTTGCACTCTGATTTTGTTAAACCAACCTTTCAAAATTGATCTCATGCCGATTAAAACTCGGTAGTTTCGATGTCGTCATTGGTTTGGATTGGTTTATCTAAGTATAATGCTAGGATTATCTGTGACGGTGGAAAGGCGTCCACATCCCATCTCGACGTGTGAACTTTGATCATCCGAGTGATCGAACAGTAAAAACCCAACAATCCTCCTTATCCTGTATTAAAACCGAAATATATATCCAGGGGAATATTTTTTTTTTTTATCAAGTTTTCATAGCCCAAGTAATGGAGAAGAAGTCAGACGAAAAACGACTAGAAGATATACCAGTAGTCAGAGAATTTCCAAAAGTTTTTCCTGAAGATCTACCTGGCCTTCCTCCAATTCGCCAAGTAGAATTCCAAATCGATTTAATTCCAAGAGCAGAACTAGTAGCCCAAGCACCTTACAGATTAGCTCCTTCAGAAATGCAGGAACTATCTGACCAACTACAAGAGTTAGCAGACCGAGGTTTTATCCGACCAAGTACTTCGCCTTGGGGAGCTCCTGTCTTATTTGTTAAAAAGAAAGACGAATCTTTCAGAATGTGTATCGACTACCGGGAGTTGAATAAACTCACCGTAAAGAATCGTTACCCATTACCCAGGATCGATGATTTATTTGACCAACTTCAAGGTTCGAGTGTTTACTCAAAAATTGACTTAAGATCAGGCTATCACCAACTGAGAGTCAGGGATGAAGATATTCCCAAGACTGCTTTCAGAATGCGGTACGAACACTACGAATTCCAAGTAATGCCATTTTGTTTAACTAACGCACCTGTTGTATTCATGGATCTCATAAACCGTGTGTGTAAACCATACTTGGATAAATTTGTGATAGTATTCATCAATGATATTCTTATCTACTCCTGTAAAAAAGAAGAACACGCAAATCACCTAAGAATAATCTTGGAATTACTCAAAAAGGATAAATTGTATGCCAAGTTCTCCAAATGTGATTTCTGGATCAGTATCGTGCAATTTCTCGGGCACGTGATTGACAGTCAAGGAATTCACGTTGACCCCGCCAAGATTGAAGCAGTTAAGAATTGGGCATCTCCTACTACACCTATAGAAATACACCAATTCTTAGGACTCGCTGGCTACTATAAGAGATTTATCAAAGATTTTTCGAAGATTGCAAAGCCTTTGACTGAATTAACCCAGAAAAACAAGAAGTATATCTGGGGAGAAAACCAAGAGTCAGCCTTCCAACTGCTAAAACAAAAACTTTGTGAAGCTCCAATCTTAGCATTACCAGAAGGAAACGATGATTTTGTCATTTTCTATGATGCATCACATCAAGTTCTGGGAGCGGTGTTAATGCAAAGAGAAAAAGTTATTGCATATACATCCTGACAACTCAAGCCTCATAAAGAGAACTATACCACACATGACCTCAAATTAGGAGTAGTAGTGTTCGCTCTTAAAATTTGGAGACACTATCTGTATGGCATAAAGTGTACTATGTTCACTGATCATAAAAGCCTTCAACATATCCTTGATCAGAAAGAGTTGAACATGAGAAAACTTCATCGGTTAGAATTACTCGCAGATTACGATTGTAAGATTCGTTACCATCCTAGAAAACCAAATGTTGTAGCAGATGCCTTAAGCCAGAAGGAACGAATCAAACCCCTCTGAGTTAGGGAATTAGTCATGACCCTTCACCCAAAATGACCACCACAAATCCTCGAAGCCCAAACCGAGGCAATCAATGATGAAAACATCGAAGTTGAGAATTTACGAGGAATGGACAAAGATTTGCATCATAATGAAAAGCTTGAAAGCGATACAACGATATTTGATCATTTGTATATAAGTAGTAATCCATGAATGAAATCTTGTCATTTTAGACTCCAATGCACATCAAGTAAGCCAAGCATCTAATTCACCTGAGAAAAACATGCTTAAAAGTGTCAACATAAAGTTGGTGAGTTCATAGATTTTTGTAAATATAAATGTTGAACCAAAGTTCCGTAAAGTATGTATGACCGTTTAAATCCTTAAATGTTCTCTCAAAATGTATGTATGATTTTTAGAAATCAAGAATTGTAAAGCATGCATGACCATTTAAATCCCCTAATAGTCACAAAAATGTATATATAGTTGGACCACCTTTGTTCAAAGTATCTATTTAACCACTTATCAAGACAACACGCAAATATACAATTGTGTATAAAACAATGATATTATTACACTAACTTCATGAAATCTGATTGCACTATATAACAAATTAAAAAAAAAAGAGTTCATGTATATGTGTTGTGGGCCCTGTAGACCCCACCAATCGTATTCTGACATGTTATAACGTTCGTTTGCCCAGTGATAACTAATCACCCGAACAGGGATTGTCAATCCCGAATCGATCTATTTTATAACATTCGCATGGATAACATGCTATAACGTTCGTTTGCCCAGTGATAGCTAATCACCCGAACGGGGATTCACACCCGAATAGATCTATTTCATAACATTCGCGCTCACCCTCTAAGTGATTTACAGTTCATGAAGCTGTGACGTAGACTTGTATGTACCCATCACAGGTGTCCCCTCCAAGAACACCCGGCATTTATGAAAAGAATATGTACTCCCGTTACAGGTGTCCCCTCCAAGAACACCCGGGCAGTAATGTAAAGAATATGTACTCCCATTACAGGTGTCCCCTCCAAGAACACCCGAGCAGTAATTGTTTATATCAGTCAAGTCGCTTAAGCAAATGCCGTAAATCATTTCTAAAAGTAAAGTAATGCAATCGTGACCCACAATGAAGTCAAGTAATGTATCCCAATAGCGAGCTAGCAAATGATTATGAAAATCAATTTGTAATCAACCAGTAAATGCATTTGCAAACAAGCATGATCTCAACCCCAAAAAATATAGTAAACCAAGTATAACATGGGCTAAAAACTACTTTTGATGTTGTAGAACGATTGGCAGAACTGCATATATTAATCACAGCACAACGAAAACCAGAACGGCTCGACCAGGAAGTTGTGATTTATCTTAACGGCTAAGACCCGCTAGCCTAGGATAATGTATTTGGGTTTTCCGATGGATGAGTACATCAATGAGACACGTTGATAAAGATTTAGATTGTTAAGTTGTAATTGTTTAGTGGTTGGTTAAATAAAATAAATCGAAAATAAACGCCAAGTGTGTAATGAATGCCGTATATATCACTTATGAAAAATAACAATTATATAACTCATACCGTGAATTATAATGACCAAGAAAAAACACTCAAAGATTAATATGAAATGTATAATACTTTGCAAGTATTATATAAGAAGTGCGAGTAAATAATTAAACCAAACAGATTGTCATGTTTTCGGAAATCACCACTTAATTAAATAAAAGTTCTTGTATAAAAGTAAACACACGTTTTAAAGTCTTTACTTTGTCCATTAATCGGGAATTATAAAATAATATTTTGTAATTTAGTATTCGTTTCCTCCAACGTGTCCTTATTAAACTAGTTGTCCTCATTTACAAAAGTGTAGTTACTCGTTTGTTTATCTCAGGTATTGTATAATTTCAAATTAACGGATCTTAAGACTAATAACTTGTCTTTATCGGTTTTTTTCTAAAATAATAAAAATTATAATGAAATTTATTAAGTATATAACTTTTTATAATTTCGGCATGAACTATTCGTTATACCACGTTTCCCATTTTCGCAAAACTCAACGTTTTCCCTTAATCAATATATGTTGCAATTATTCGCGTTTCAATATTTCAAACACCCGCGTGTTTTATATATATATATATATATATATATATATATATATATATATAACTAAACAAAATAATAAATATCATATTTGTTTAACCATTTTAAACCACCAATATATATCCGGTTTTATATTTATAAATCTCGTAATAATTTTATTAATCGATTATTATAAATCAAACACGCCCTAAAGGCTGTCTCTAAAACCAAACGCACCCTTTGTATATTTTTGCTAAAACCAAACACGCCCTTATTGCAATTCTGTCCAACTAAACGCACCTTTGTGCGGATTCTGTCCAACCAAACGTACCCTTTTTCTGTTTATCACAAACCAAACGCACCCTAACAGCTATTACAACAGCCAAACGCACCCTATTTGGTGCTAAACCCAGATCTAAACGCACCTTGCTGCGTTTCTGTAAAACCAACCGCACCCTACTCGTTTTAGAACCAAATCAAACGCACCCTACGGTGGTGGTGATTGTGGATCGTGGTGGTGATGATGGCGTTCGGTGGAGGTGAGGTGGTAGCAGTGGTGGTGTGGTGGTGACGTGGTCGTGGTGACAGCAGGGTGGCGGTGGCAGGTGGTGGAGATGGTGATGGCGCGTGGACTAGTGGATCGAGTAGATCGGGTGATGGGGAGGCTTTTGGGACTTGGTCGGAAAACTCGCAGAAAAAGTTTTCCGGTGGCTGAAAAACATGGGGGAAAAGGGATGTGTGTGTGTGTGTTTTTATATAATGAAATGAAATAAATATTATAACTTATATATATATATATATATATATTAAAAGTTATAAATAAGAGTGGCAAGTCACAAAAGATGAGGGTTAATTTGTAAATATTTTCACAGGGACCAAACGTGTAATCTTTGTTAGTTTATGGTTCGGGGCTCGTTTGGACTAGTTAATGAATGATTCATAACACGAAACTTGCGCCATTGCGTTCCAAATAATATTTCCCATAAAAACGAGTATTCACTCGACTAATTTTCATAAACGTTTTATAAAATTTATTTAAAACGTTTATTATTTATTTGTATATTTCCGATAAACTTTGTCCGTAAAAGGATCTTTTACTTGAATATTTGCGTCTTCAACAAATGTTACTGAATAAAATGATGACTAATTTATTAAACATTTTTATTTAATAAAAAGTGTTAATTAAATATAATTTAATTATTTTCTTGTTTCTAAAATCTTGCGAGGGCATTTCAGTCACCTTCTGTCTGTTTTCGGGTCTCGGACAAAACTAAAAAGTTGTCCGAAATGTCGTTTTACATCAAATTGCTTTAGAGTCCGAATAATAAAAACATGATTTAGCTGCTCGTTTTTGATAAATTAATTTAAAAATAACGATAATCTCGCTTAAATATGTTTTCCGAAAATGTACCGTTACGCGCTAATCGCTTTATGTGATCAATAAAAAGACCAAAAGTCAAAAAGTCAAAGGGTAAAATAGTCATTTAATATTCCGAAAATTGCCGGATGTTGCAACAGATGCCTTAATCCAAAAGGAATGAATCAAATCACTCTGAGTTAGAGCATTAGTCATGACCCTTCACCCAAAATTACCATCACAAATCTGTGAAGCCTAAACTGAGGCGATCAAAGAAGAAAACATTAAAGCTGAGAACCTATGAGGAATGAACAAAGCATTTAAAGTACGTCCTGATGGAACCCGATGTATCAAGAATCGAAGTTGGTTACCACTCTTTGGTAATTTAAGGGACTTAATCATGCACGAATCCCATAAATTAAAGTATTCCATTCACCCAGGTTCTGACAAGATGTATCATGATCTAAAGAAACTCTATTAGTGGCCTAACATGAAGGCAATCATCACTAAATATGTCGGCAAGTGTTGATATGCTCTAGAGTTAAAGCAGAATGTCAGAATCCATCTGGCTTACTGATACAACCAGAGATACCTACATGGAAATAGGAAAGAATAACAATGGACTTCGTTACAAATCTACCCAAAACATCAAGTGGACATGACACAATTTGAGTCATTGTAGACCGCCTTACCAAATCAGCACATTTCATCCCCACCAAAGAAACAGATAGTATGGAAACCCTTACAAGGTTGTATATAAAGGAGATAGTTTCACGACATGGAGTGCTGATATCCATCATATCGGATCGTGACAGTCATTTCACATCCAGATTTTGGCAGTCAATGCAGAATGCTTTGGGTACTCAATTAGACATGAGTATGGCATATCATCCCGAGACAGATAGACAAAGTGAAAGAATTATCCAAACACTCAAAGAAATGCTTCGAGCCTGTGTTATAGATTTTGGAAAAGGATGGGAGAGACACTTACCACTGGTAGAATTTTCCTACAATAACAGTTATCATGCCAGTATTAAGGCAGCACCATTCGAGGCACTTTATGGTCGAAAGTGGTCGATCACCTGTCTGCTGGGCTGAAGTTGGAGATATTAAACTCATGGGACCAGAGATAATCTATGAAACCACATTAACAACATCACACCCAAGTAAACACGCACACACATATATCTAAACCATCTACGACCCCCACACAATGGACCTTCACTTCTACAACCAATATAAGGCAACAACGCATACCCCTACAAAACAACCTCCCTTTCACAATCTCCCTCGGAGCACATCACAACAATTTTTCGTCTTCTCAACGCAACTTGTTGTGTATTCTCCCTTAACCACTCCCTCATCGCAACCTCGCGATTCCGCAAATGTCATGATTTTAAAGTCCTTTTTTAGATCGTGCCACAACATTACTGGCCATCTGCACACCTTCCTAAAACGCATGCCAAGTTTTGGCACAGCCTCAGACACAGTAAGCTCACCCATCTCCAATACTCGCTGTCGTAAATCCCCTCGGCACCACAGATTCTGTTTTGGCCCTGCAAGTCTCTAGCTACCCCCCACCCTTAGACAATGGACCACCATCTCATGTCCGCTACTTCCACATATGATGTTTAACATGAACAATTGCAAATCAAGACAACCGAGACATCTTTTTTCTCTTAGAAAACATGCATCGGCGGTGAGTTCTTAACTGTATGTGTCAGTGCGCCGTTGCGTGTGTGCTTTGTTCAGACAGTAAATGAGAAACTGACATTTATTTGACTCTAAACGAGTGGTAATATAAGTTTAAAATAGACAACATGCGCGTATTCCGATCCTTAAGGTACTATAACTACTTCATTGGGAAGGCTAAAGGGTGAACAGTAAAACGTGTCAGTGAGCGTGTCTAAAGTTGAGGCTGGACAATGTGAAATGTTGTTATTGCCTCAGCATCATGAGCGAATCACGTGAGTTTTCAACTAACATAACAAACATCCAAACAACTGTTACTGCTCCGAACAGGGACAATAAGTTTAGCACGAAACTGTTTCTGTGTATCTGATCCGTACCTAGGCATGGTGTGCGGCGCCTCGCGCACCCCCGCGTAGGTTGCGACAAGCCGCGTCTTGCGAGAAAAGCTCTAATGATCGGCAGAGGGTGCAAATCGAGTGAAGCCCACATGGCACATTTTTCTTGCATTTACCCGGTGAAAAAGGGATGGTACTAATTGCGGGTACCATATTCGCTTGTAAAGACAACATTATACCGCCCCCCCCCCTTTAACACACAACCTTTGTATTGCACGCCAACGACCACAAAGCTTATATGTCTTTTTTCTTATTCGATATTTTCCCCCACACATTCTAACACAAACTTTATTGTTCTGTGTTTTGCACTTTTTTTTCGTGCATTGTACCCACTTTATTAATCTGAAACAAGACAGGTTATGCTAATATTTGACACTTTCTACTAGCTCTTAACCTTATCAAATAATTATAATTTTCTGTTTCAGTTTCTTTTTATTTCACAATTTAGAGTACAAACAGCGATATCTAAAAAAATTGATTGAGTTTGGATACGAATAAAGCCTAAAAATGTACACTAAATTGATTTTGAATTCAGCTTGAGTATACAAAAAATGATCGGGGGCTGCGAGCAAATCTTAGATAGATGAAAATTACATAACACAATATAAAAGCAGCATCAACGTAACGACCCGTTCAAACCCTTCCCGTATGGGCAGACAAACTACTACATTAAACATGTTATTGTCTAATGCGTCATATACGGTACTCTCAACAATACACACTACTAAAAAAACTTTTGAAAGTCTAGGACGGGTCTGGATTTCACTACTCCCCAAAAATAGTCCTGTAAATTTTGTTGCTTCTGTACCAATCTCCACAAATCATACAAACCAATTGTCTCTTAAACCAAATAGCCAAAGCAGTATAGATAGAATCTTGAAGGCCTCATATGGTTTAGGGCGGAGAGCTACTGCCAAGGGGGCATAAAGGGAGACAAGTGCCCCCTCTAAACTTTCCAACGTAATCGGCAATTGATTCATGTTGTGGTGACTTCTTCAAACTGAGTCAGTACATATATATGTTCAACTAGCGAAAAACACATGTTGTTTCGTATTCCGTCCATAAGGCGTAACCTTAATATACTGTCATTGGAAACCAAAGGCTAGCTTGAACATATAATTCGTGCCACACTGTGAGGGATGTAATCGACGCGTGAAGATGTGAAAATAGGAGACGATATTTGTCCTCAACGTGCGAAGCACGTGAGTTCAACTAGACGAACAAAAAGCCACCAGACAGTACAGCGAACAGCGGACAAAGCATAGCGTTTGCACGAAACATAATGTTCCCCAGTGTATGCTTTGCTTATTTCTTGTGCCAGAACAAAGTCTTTTAATGATTCGCGGGGGTGCAAAATGGAGGAGCACCTGGACATTTTTCTGAGGCAGTTTACCCACAGTTCGAAACACAGGGTTGGAATACCCTTAGCGTAACTCATTATTCACTTTTAACTAACTACAACTTATATTTATAATACATAATCCCCCCCGCCACCCTCCTCTTCTAACACCCGTTGTCTACTTGACAAGGACAGACAAGACATATTTTTTATCTGTTTCTCTTCTTCGCGTTTCGTATTTCACCATTTTACCAAACTTTCTAGTTTATCTTTTGCATTTCTTTTTTTGGCCAGTTGTCCCCACTTTATTAACTGAAAATGACAGTTTATGCTTAATCATTTATTGCATGATTGTATCTACTACTCTTAACTTATGCAAAGGGATATTTTATGTTTCTTTTTATTTCTTTCTAACGATTTAGTAAAATAAAACAGAATTTAGAAAAAATTGATGTTGTCCGGCTAACTAATAAGGCCTAAAAATGTTAACCTAATGATGTTATAGGTTGATTTAAAAATACAAACGACACGCGACATGAGAACTTTATGATAGAGAAAATATCATAATAAAACATAGTAACGACGTGGATTTATAACATTAAGACATTGTATTTACGATACGTTATATTGTAAGGTTACTAATAACCCGACTTAAAAATATAACAATATTTTGAGAAATGTATGATATCGTCAAAATATCCTCGTAAAAATATTTAGCTTGCCCTTCGACATTTCCACAACTCAAAGAAAGCCAAGTTGTCCCTCTAGAACCCCAGATTACAAAAGTGTATAGGTAGAAACATCTTGAAGGCCAAACGTATGGTTAGGCATATTAGCGCTGCAGCTAAACGCAGAGAGGAACACGTGTGGGGCACATAGGCGCACTGCCCCCAATCTAACTTTCAACGTAGTGTATTTTTTTTCTTGGCAGATTTTGGTTGTTTATTCATCCATACCCCCCCCCCCCCTGCCCGCCGCCCCCCACCACCGCCCGACGCACGTAAATGAAATCAAAACCAAGTAACAAGCTGAGTAGAGAAAAGAAACACAAAACGAAAAGGGTGAAAATTTCAGGTCTCACACACCCTGAAATATCACTGCTTGGCATAGCAGAAAGAAGTAGGCGTGTACGCGTGGAAACAATAGCAAACGACACACAAAACGGATGCGGTTTCTCTCATCTGCTTTATCTAGGTCGCAAACGGTAACATGTGTGTATTCGACGAAACGGAATTTAGGTTTTTTTACTTTCTTTTTTTTCCCTTTTGTCTTTTGTTGGTCACTTCTTCTTACTGGAGTATAGTCTATCTCAATGGCTTAACTTCCTTTACGAAGTGGATATCTGCTGAATTCGATAGTATTTTATTATCTAATTGGTAAAATTACATGTCTTGTGCGATGGCCTTTCTCGTACGTTATTTTCCTTTTTGACTCGCCGCAAAAAATAAAAAATAAAAAAATTTGCCCCTCCCACCTCAGAAAATATTCTGGCTCCGCCCCTGGTTCCTCATCAACATCCTCATTATTCAGTTTAATGGCTTACCTCACATCAAAGTTTCTTCTAAACAAATCTTTACTCATAGCGAGCAGTAGGTAATAGTTCTGCGTGCCATCTCCATTTTCTCCGAAAATGTGACACGATCAATACAATCTATATGGACCAACACTTTTCCTCTATGATCTAAAACTTCTCCATCTATTGTTTTCATGTACCCTTGTTATTTTCGATATCGTTTCAGCTCGATTTGCATTTATTACGGGTGGTGGTTGGGCTTTCTTTGTCTAAGCTCAATTTTCCTCCGGATTGTTTTTTGGGATATCGATGACGGGCTTAAGATATAGGTTCTAGTTCATTGTGACATAGTACAGCGGTTCTATACTAGTCCCATGTATCTCAAAATAACTACAAGAGACAATCTGACTTGTAACAACAGCCCGTACATCGTGTAACTCCCCACAAGCCCGCAAATATAGCTTTAAAACAGAAAACACCCCCCATAGTCAGTCGATATTTTCTGCAACATTTTGCGAGCAAACAGCAGTTAATCTCGTAGTTTGTTCTAGTTAGTTGTTCAAATTACGATGGTTAGCCCAAGGTACTTCATCTATGTTATTTTTAGACCTTTTATTTTGAGGGAACCTTTTTAAAGTAACTTGAATCGAAATATTGGTATAGACTTAACTGTAGTAAAATACCTACGTGATCATATATAATTTGAATGTTGAGTTAGAAAAATCAACGCATTCGTCTAACAATTGTTTTATGTCTTCCAAAACTTTGCTTCCTGCACTCATGACTCATAAACGCTAGATCCTCAATCGTTTGCGTTGACATCAGATGTGACCACGAACACATCTATAATTAGGGTTTCGGGAATACTTCATAACAGTACTATATGCTTCTCATCAAACTGACTCAGCATCATCTAATCAAGAACCACAATTCATGAGATTGGGTGAGCTTCTTGATTCACTCATGTTAGAGAATTAGTATTCTCTATCCAAACCCATGCCGAATGTTTTTCAACTAAAATTAGAATGCGATAAGCAATAAGGCCTGTTTTTAATAACCTGATCAAACGACCTCTTCTTAACTATATTACTAATATACATCATGATACCAACGTAATCTAAATAGCATTTAGATCCATCTCGCAAGTCAGTGGCGCTACTTGTAGAGTTCAATTAGAGTTCTCTAAACACACACCTCCCGGTATTTCTTACATATAAATATTACACTTTGCATACAACAAGACTTAATATACAATCTCTTTTCTTTCTATATATTATAGGTGACTGTCAAGCAAGAACAGTTGCTGCACTAGAACAAGTTCCATAATCAATTTATCGTTGACACTCAAAGACAAGAAGATGACATTTACACGGAAGATGTATGTGGATTACCTTTATAAATCCCGCTGAATACGAAAAAAAACACGGCGATACAATGAAAGGCATTAGCTTACATTTTGCGGTATCAAATGCAGTCGTATCTTTCTTAATACATTAATAATAGACATACATTAGATATTAGATTATTCATTTCCATTTTTAAACCCTGTTTGGAAGGCAATGAATGTTGTGGACGAGCGATTGGCGCATCTATCATGGAATTACTCCCAAATTTAGTCACTGATTAAGTACACCTCTGAATGAGCACAGTGCAACACGCTTCTAGAAAGTTTCAACATTGAGCTGGAACTTGGCTATCTCACCCCCTCTAATTGCGAGCATTCCATCCCGCTGAAACTCCGCCGCCCCAAAGGAGAGAAAGCTCAGGGAAGGGAAGAAACCAGTATCCCACTCCCCCACACCCCAAAACTCCCCGGGCCGAACCGGCCCTACGGACTCCCGTAAGATGTCAACAACCAGCGGAACGCGTTCAGTGCTCCAGCCGTTTCGCCAAACCACCGCGGCCCCCCCCCCTTACTCCGTGACGATCGAGAGGCTGGACGGCCCACCCCGGATTGCTTGCCCCCACGGCTTGGACCCCGCGCTGGTCCGCCTTCAAATACCATGGGGTGCGCCCACGTCACAGCTTGGTCCTGCATGAACGGGAAAACCTTGTCATATTTTCGACGGGCAAGAGCAAGAGGCGGCATTATCTTGCCGATATTGGACAATTGCCAGAGCTACTCGATCATCCTATGACTACTGTAGCAGTATTATCTGAATCAATTAAAAACTTTTATATACCACTAAATCTCAATGCTTGACGATAGTGAGAAAATTGCATATAGAGGAATAGGGCAATAGTTGACACGTATCGGGCATCCCTCCCTAGAGGCAGAAACCAACTTAATTGAAGCTCGATATTTTGCGCGAGACCATAACAAAGCTCAACATCGCGCCATTATTCGACTTTCTACGTCTTCAGATAACCTTGATGGCACTAGCGAACCCGAGAATCACACCTTGTTCTCGCCTTAACGGTGCAGATCAAAGAGCGCGAGCACGCAAAATCCCGCCCCCCGCCAGTACATGATACTACACCTAACTTATAGGCACACCAAACCCGCAGGGTCCAGAATTTACTCGCGAATTCTAATAACGCGCGTGGACCTCCCGCCCCACCTACAGGCCCCAGCGAAGAATCCAGCCCCACAAAGCCACCACACTAGCGCACCACATCGCCAAGCATATAATATGTGTTTTTTTTGGAGTTCCAATTGGAAGATCGTGTTGATTTAAAAGTGTCACCCGTCGGAAAAGGTGACCGATCCGATTTGGAAAACGAGGAAAGCTTAACCCCCGATACATTAGACCATTAAGATCCTTAAAAGGGTCGGCCCAGTGGCATACAAACTTGAGCTTCCTGAAGAACTCAGTAATGTCCACAGTACCTTTCACGTTTCTAATTTAAAGAAATACCTATCTGACGAATCCCTCGTCATTCCAATGAAAGAGCTTTGGCTTGAAGACAAACTCAACTTTGTGGAAGAACCCATAGAGATTATGGATTGTGAAGTCAAGCAACTGAAACAAAGTCGTATCCTTATAGTTAAAGTAAGATGAAACTCTAAAGGATGACCAGAATTTACGTGGGAACATGAAGATAAAATTCGTGCCAAATATCCACATCTATTTTCAAACATCACTCCAGACATTCCAATAAATCTCATCTCGCACGAGATTTCTTTAAGGTTGGGAAACTATAACAACCCATAATTTTCATCAATGTAATTATCCATCTATTATGTTTAATAAAACCATTTTCACGAGAATATTTTTGTTTTATTCCATCCATGATGTAACGTAACTTAAATTACAAAAGTAAATGTGCTACAGCAACCCTACCAATGCCAATTTTCTTCACACGTTTTAAATCAATAAACGTCATAATATGTCAAGCAATATGTTTTAAACTCCATTTTTACCATGCGTTATCTATTTAACGTACCATCCATACGTTTATTATGAAACGGACTTTCTACATTAACGTTTATATCAAAACCTCGATTTCATGTAATGTTTCCATACAATACAAATATATAAGCTAATAAGGCATGTGTACAAGTTATCAATGCATAAAATTCGAACTATGTTTCCCTCCAAAACCCTAGTACAACTCGTTTAAGCTCAATGTACAACCCGATATAGCACATAATTCAAAATATGCAATTTCCCTCCAATTTATTTGTAGATTTCGTACCACCTCTTAAAGCCTCAAGATACAAAACACTTCCAATGCACCACATTTAAATATTTATTTCCCTCCATTTCACTCCACACACTCGGCTAAACCTATAACCCTAACCCGAAACTCATAATGTAACGTAACTTTTATTACAAAAGTAAACGTGCTCACACAGCCTACCAATGCCAATTTTATCAACGTTTATATCAAGTAAACATTATAATATGTCAACCAATATATTTTAAACTCCATTTATACCATACGTTATCTATTTAACATACTATTTATAACGTTATTATAAAACAGACTCTATATGTTAATGTTTATATCAAAACCCGGTCAACATGTAATTTTTACATACAATACAAGTTACCAATGCATAATATTTGAATATAATTCCCTCCAAAACCCTAGTAAAACTCTTTTAAGCTTATGGTACAACTCGATTAAGCACACTATTCAAATAAGCTCCATTTCCCTCCAAATTCTATAGGTTTTTCATACCACCTCTTAAGCTTAAGTTACAAACACTCAATGTACAACATTAGAACTATAGTTACCCTCCAATCTTACCCATACTCGTCCTAAATCCAAAACCCTAACCCGAAACCCTAATGAACCTGGAACACCTTAAACTAGTTCTAACCAAGCCATTTTGATCCATTTCGTGTACTAGTAAGTCCTACCATTTGTTCTATAAGCTCTTGTCACATGTTAGATCCTTTATAAGCTTTGTTATATCCATATGTATAAGCTAAACCATTTTGGAAACTTCTAAATCAAACCAAACCCTAATCGAGCCCTAATCAACTCATGTTGAAACCCTAATCTATGCGAAATCCTAAAATAAGCTAGCAAAAGCTTTTTTTAGTCTTAATAAGCCCCTATTCATCTTTATGATTACGTGAAATAAGCCCCTAAATCCTAAGCCCACTCGTTTAGTTTTTCCTTAACCAAATGCACCCTTAAAACCTTAATAAGCTATTTTTGTAAAGCCTAAACCCTAAAAGCCATAAGCTAAACTTATAAGCTATTCTAATAAGTTAATCTATCATTTTTATAAGCTTAGAATCAAACCCTAAAATCTAAAACCTATCGGGTTAATATTTTAAACCCAAATGTGCCCTTTTTTATTTTTCAAGCCAATAAGCTCATTTCATAAGCTTTAAGCTTATAAAACTAACTTATTTTAGCTTATGGTAATAAGCTAGATGCTGCAAAACTAAATTGGATTCAAAAAATACAAAGTATATGATTTTGGACTAAAAACGAAAATCGTTTTATGCATAAGGGGTATATATTGTAACTTTTGAAACTTATAAACTTTTTGGGCTAAAATGTAAATATCCTCAAGTTAAACTTAAAAATATATTTAAACGTTATAAGATTCGATTTTATTAAAATCCAACACATTTATCGTTTCGTTCATCGATCGAATTATATAAAAATAATTATGTTATATATTTAATATAATTTATCATCCACTAGCTTTTGAAGAAACTTAAAAAGATAGAATCTTATCATTTAAACTATAACGTATCACGTTACTAGGGAATTTCATGTGAGGGGCTTTCATTTGGCTAGACGTTTTGACGAGTTGCTGGATTTACGATTTAAAGTGTCCTAGCTCCTCAAACGTTTACTACATGACCTCTGGATTATGATAGCCCGAACAGTCATACAATGTTTTCACAAGTTAATAAACCAAATGAATAATTACGTTAAACTTTATGAAATAAAGTTTTGAAACAATCATGTTGGAAACACAAAAAGTGTCGGTCACTTCCAAGTTGTAATAGGTCTTAGCTCGTAGTTTATGTAATGATTAGATTAGTAATCTAGTCTGGCCCAAGACCCATGGGAAGCCCATCATAGCTTATGGGCCAGCCAATAGGACATATATATACACCTTTCCATGCCTTGGAGAGATGGTGGGTTGTTTCATTTTCCATATTTTCTATCTAATAAGAACATCATCCATTATCCACTTTCTCTCTCTAAAACATCACAACCCACATCTCTCCCTCTTGTTCTTGGTTTGGATCATAAGATTACATGTTTCTTCAGAATTGACGAGATGAGTATTGTGTAAACTTAGATTTTAATTCTTAGAATGATA
The DNA here is from genome assembly GCA_026074375.1 of Tanacetum coccineum. Lineage (NCBI taxonomy): Eukaryota > Viridiplantae > Streptophyta > Magnoliopsida > Asterales > Asteraceae > Tanacetum > Tanacetum coccineum. Next base: position 391 of record BQNB010090922.1, on the reverse strand, counting down.
GTGTTCGCCCTAAGGATCGTTTCGATATAAGGTAGAGCGTCTAACTCTTAAAAACGAAAAAGATATGGCATTTTGAAGTTTGAAAACTAAAGCGGCAAAATTCTGCACACGCTATTTTTGCGCAGAATTTTGGTCCATCTTGCGTGAAGTGTAACTTATTCATGCCAATAGATTTTATAGGTTTACAGGACCCTACGACTAAGTACTTCGAGTCTACTTTCTAACGGACTAGGCCTCGTCGATTTTCAAAATGTAAAAGTGAGTCAAACCCTTTGTACAAGATTAAGTGTCAAAACTATGGTTGCTGTCCAGAAATTCGATTGTAAAGATGCAGTGAGCAGGCGAATCAAAATTTAATATTTTTTGACGAAATTTAAATTGTAGCATCTTC
>BQNB010090921.1:3269-27016 GCA_026074375.1 Tanacetum coccineum | reverse complement strand
TAAACATAAACAAGCACTCAACGATAAATCAAGAAATCGATATAAACAAATACCAAACATTCAAATCTTCATAATAATGGCTAATACCCGAAGGTATTAGCCTTCAAACATCATAATAAATACAAGAGCAATTATTTAGCCAAGGTAAACTAACCGAGTTAACGAATGATACAAAAAACTGAACGATTACTAAAGTATATGGAATTACACGTTATTAATGAATGATAAATACCCGAGTTAATGAATGATGAATACCCGAAGGTATTAGCCTTCAAACGTCATAATAAATACAAGAGCAATTATTTAGCCAAGGTAAACTAACCGAGTTAACGAATGATAAAAAAAACTGAACGATTACTAAAGTATATGGAATTACACGTTATTAACAAATGATAAATACCTGAGTTAACGAATGATAAATACCCGAAGGTATTAGCCTTCAAACATCATAATAAATACAAGAGCAATTATTTAGCCAAGGTAAACTAACCGAGTTAACGAATGATACAAAAAACTGAATGATTACTAAAGTATATGGAATTACACGTTGTCTTCTATGGAATTGAATACGTTGCTCGACCTCTTCTGCTCTTTTTCTCCTTTGAAAATTGACTTTTGTGGTTTAGGTATCGAGAATATGATTTAGCACACTTAAAACTCATTTTTGAGTTTTCTATTTATAAGGTCTGGAAGTCGGTTGGATACGGCGTATCCATGAGTTGGATACGACGTATTGGGGATTTCTTAGAGAAGGGACTACGCTTGATATCTTCCGGAATATTATATTGATTCCATATCTTGAATACGGCGTAATGAGTCCTTTGGATACGGCGTATTGAACTTTATTCCTTTGTGGTCTTTGGTGAGTGCAGGCACGGATACGCCGTATCTTCCTTGATGGATACGGCGTATTGGTCTTCAGAATAGTAATCTTCAAAATATCTTCATTTAAGCTCCAAAATGCGTGCCTTTTGCTATCTTTCACCAATTACTCCATAATTACTGCAATTCTCAAATATAAACGATTAAGTAACAATTCTTTGCAATAACTATACAAAATGGGTTAATATCATGGGATAAATGATGCTATAAAATAGACATTATTTGATGTCATCAAATATCCCCCCACTTGAATCCGACTTGTCCTCAAGTAGCCTTTAGAAGTTTATAAAAATTTATCCCTAAGGATATTTTCTTTAAAGCATTTATTTGATCTATTACAAGTACACAACCAAGCACCTCACGAAATAGGAAGCTGAAAACACTCAAATCACTCAACTAATCTATGTGGTAACATGTAACTAATTCGCTCAATTGCTCGGTCATGACGAGTATTCTATCATAAGCTTGGAAAGGATACACATCTCCACCACTAAAGCTAAGGAGTACCAAGTTTATAAAGGTAAATATGGGTTTTTGTATGGAAAGGTGTACGGTTGATCATTCTACAATCTTTCACAAGAAGTACCACTCCAACAAGGCAGCTAAAGCACACATACACACCTGGAACGTCAGGATAGACATGTGTGTTCGATCACATTCCCATTTGAATTTAACCAACGGTTAGGATGAAGAATGATATAGGGTAGGAACCTTCTAACTTTCACCAAAAGTCGTAAACCAACAAGGTACAAGGCATGCATATACACCCGAAACACCAAGATAGACATGCATGTTTGTATGAATCCTCGTTCGCGTAAAACCAGCGGCTAATCATCAGGTGAGAGGGAAGTAAATTATTGTTAAATAAAAATTCAAGAAACAAATACATTAAGACTTAAGATACAAGTTGCTAGACACTTATTTCCCAACCGTTATCATGATAAAGATACAACTATTTACAATGTCTTGATCATTCATCAAAAACAACAACCAAAGTTGGCGTTCCCATAACGGTCAACTTCCCAATCATCCCAAAACTTTTACATACCCACAAGGCAAGTGATGATATCTTCCACTTTGTACAATACTCTACATCGTTGATTTTTTTAGACGTATCAACGAATAATCAATCCTTCGTGTAATTCCTTCGGTAATGCTCTTTGCGAAACGATTATCATCAAACTTTTTTTCTCTTTTTGTATTTTTCTCATTTGTTTGATTTTTTTTCTTTTTTCTTTTCATAACTATGCTTCAAATCTCGGTGTAGTTTCACCATCTTCACGATCATAATAATTTCGGATAATTCCTTCGGTAATTCTTCGTTCTTCAGTTTCACTAATAATTGTGACGGTAGTAAAATCACATGAGTTTTGACTACAAATATACATTCCCATTTGCAATGTGCAAATTTCCAACCACGCCAAAGATAGAAAATAACACAAGACTCAGGAAATACAAACTTTACACTTTAAGCAACTAGCAACTGTAAATTAAACTTAATCTAACAGGGTAGGTTAAGGTGTAAGGGTGTAACGAAATAAATAGTTGGTGTAATTCCTAAAGGATTGGCTCTACGGGTTGTTCTAGTGGATCATCACTCTAAAGATTAGAGTGGAAAGGGTTTAAGCTAGAGGTTAACTAACCGGTGTAGTTAGTTAATAAGCAACATGTAAAGGCGATTTGGGTGTAATCCTAAAATTTACCAATTTAAACAAGTTAATCCATCTAAATTCATAGTACTCATCACTGTGGTCTCGAATAGATATACCAAGCCAAGTTTTAAAGTGTACTACATCACCGACACACTTATATTTTATGGAATTTAGGTAAATATTTAGAAATAGAAAGGTTAAATCCTCACAATATCTAACAAGGGTTATTGTGTGCGGGTTATGTATCAAGTAATTTCACAAAAGTATGCTTGATTTTTTTTTGAATTTGAGCATTGATAAGTGTAAAATACACATATCCATTTATACCTAAAATAACCCAAATAAACCCAAAACAGACCAAAAAATGGCAAAAATATGCTTGTATTTGTGTTTGTGTGTGCAGGTATGGATAAGTCAAAAATCACGAGAAAACAGTCAAAAGCGGGCAAGCACGGACGCGAGAATCAGAAGAGTACAAAGAAGTCAAGCCGAAGCCAAATCCCTAGCCATTTCCTCTTTTATAAAGCCTCAAGGACTAATCTTGCACTTTCCTAAAGTTATTTATAACTAGAAAAGGAGAAAAGGAAGACAAGGGCCAAATGTGTAAACTTCCCAAACTCCAACAGTTTTAACTGTCCAAATTTGAGCGCCAAACCCATTTACTATTCATCGTCTCCCCCGTTTTCACCCCCATGGTAAAACAAAGGGCTTTTGTTAATTAAAGGGTGCGTTGGTCAATTCAAGGAAGCTCAAGCACAAATGCAAGGACAAATTAGTCTAATCAAGGGGATACTTATCCTAGCTCAAGCTCAAAGGCCACGTAATCAATGAAGAAGCACAAGTAGTGGTGGGTTTTTGTGCTAATTTACTCACAAAACTAACACAAACGTCACATCAAGGGAATGACACGCTGGCAATCCTCAGGTGTCCACATCTTGATCAAACGGCCACGATTGAAGCTCAAATGATTAAAGCAATGAATGGCAGAGATTAAAAGTTTGGAGAGCAAGGCAAGAGGTCCTAGAAGCTTCAGCTTGGCACTATAAAAAGACCTCACTTCTCACACACACACCATCTAGTTTTTAGTAGTCGATTTTTAGTTTTTATTAATTTTTAGCTTAAATTCGTAATTTTCTTAAATGTAATTTCCTTTTTCAAGTATTGTAATCAGCTTCTTTAATTAATGAAATTCAGTTTTTAGTGTTTTAAATCTCATTTTCTAAGCTCTCATTTAAAGTCATAAGCTCTCTTAATAAGCCAAAATTATCTCAATAAGCTCATATTAAAGCTCTTTCAGTCTATAAGCTGAAATAGAGCTGTTTGAATTCAGTATTAATCTTATCTAAACCTTTAATTAGTTTAAACTTACATGGATCTTATTGGATTTAAGCTTTTGGAAGGGGATCTTACCTTGGAAGAGATCCCAAGGACTTATACCTTAGCTTATTAATAAGCTAAGGAGCTTGTAGCTGCCTTAATTGGTTCCTTTTGTTTAGCTAAAGGATCAAGTAAGTTTCTCTTTTCATTCTTCTTTTAATGTTCATTTAAATGCTTAAGTTATAGCTTATATGTTAATATTGCTTATTTTCTTATTCTCTTTGCTTATTAGTGTTTAAAAGTCTCATCTTAGTACTTATTAGTGGTTTGTCTTCATTTGTTTTAGCTTAAGTATTATAGATCATTATTATCAATTTCTGTCAAAAAACTCAAAATTCCAAAACATTAGTTAATAAGTTTTAAGATCTTAGAATTTGCTTATTAGTTGTTTAATCAGGATTGTTAAGTTTTTTAAGCTAGTTTTTATCTGGTACTAATACTTGTTCATTAGATATCTCTTAGAAAGCTATTCTCAAATCTGTTCATAAATGATAAAAGGTGTTATGATTAGTGCACACTTGATTTTGCAACTAGCCAGTACAGAACTAAGTTAGTACTGATGAACCTTTACACTACCAGAACTAACTTCAATATTACTGCTTTCATAAGTTAGTGTTTCTGTTAGCTTAGATTAAGCTAGGAATTCAAGTAGTATTAAAATTTAGTTATAGCTAATCTAAAAATAGTTTTTAGTGATTCATTTTCTAGCTTAATTCATAGCTTAAATCTGTTCTTAAAAATCAAATTGCATCAGCAGTACTTTCAGCGAAAGTACTGTTGAATTTTTACACTAGCAGTACTAACCTCAGTTAGTACTGTTGTGTTCTCAGCTTAATTTAGAACCGTAATTTTAGGATTTAGTTTATCAAATTCAGTAGGATTTAAGTTTTAATATAGCTTAATACATTTAAAAGACTTAATTGCATATTCTAGCTTAATTTTCCTAGATAAATTTCGCTTCAAAAGGTCAAAAAAACCTAAAACTCCAAAAACAGTACATAGAGTCCATAAGATTTAAATTTGTTAATTCAGCCTTTAAGCCTAGATTTTACAGCTTAATTAGATAGATTATAAGTAGATTAATAAGTCCTTAAAGTTTCAAAATCTAGTTTAGCTTATTAAGGTATTTAGCTTGCTTGGATTTTGAGTTACTTTGCTTATTTCCTGAGTTTTGCCCTTATTCATGATCAATTTCAGTAGCATAAAAGTAGTTTAAGCTTTAGTTTCTTTTCATTTATAGATTAAGCATATCATAAGCTCTTTAGAATTTCTTTCCTTTTTCATTTTGATCTAGTTTTGAGTTTTCTATAGCTTATTTTCTAAACCAAGGGATAAACCCTCTTTTTTGTAACAGCTTAAAGATAAGTTCTTTTGAGAGCTTATTTGTGAGTTTCAGCCCAAGTAGCCTTTATTAATCTTGTTCCCCCTGGCTTCCTTACAACTTTGCTTCTTTGAGTTTTTCATAATAAGCACTTTTCAAATTTCACCTTAATTCTGGCCTTAGCTTGTTATCGGGGTAAATCCTTAGGGACCATTTCTGTTGTTTCTCAATTTAAGTTGTTTTCCAGTAATCCTTGCCCGTTAAATGTTTTATCCTGTTAGTCCTTTTCCTTTTTGCACAATTTGTCCTTAAGTTTTTTTTAAGTTTTAATTAATAATTAGGTTTAAGTTTTAATTAGTTTAAATAAACTTTTATAAAAAGAAAAAAAATTAGGGCTTTTATTCTTAACAATTTTCGGCACTTTTTCTTCATTTAGTGAAAATTTAGTTTACATTATTTAGGATTTAAAATTTGTTTATTTGCTTAATTGTCATTATTTGTTGCTTCTTAATTTCGTAGTAATAGCTTATCCAAAATATCTTTGCTTCATTCAAATCAGGATCCGAACCTAAACGTGGTTTCAATTTCACTAGTCGTTGGGGAAACGACCCGGGTGATCATACTTGCCCGGTTTAAACATACGTATATTATATATATTATATTATTTTTGTAAGTTTTAACTTTTTACCTTAGTTAAAGGTGAATAGTTGGAATTTACCTAAGTAGTATTTTTATTATATATTTTATAGGTACGTAAAACTACGAATCAGTTTTTGGCGCCGCTGCCGGGGACTAGTGTTTACGATTCCTACGTTTTGTGTTTGTTGATTTGGTTTGAAGATCCTTTCGTCCTCGAAAGTTTCATTCTTGTTTTAAAAATTCAAAAGTAAAAAAAAAATCAAAAAAAAAGTAAAAAAAATATTTTCCTTTTCTTTTTAGAAAAGTAAAGGATAAAAAATAATAGAAACAAATCAAAAACATAAAAATTGTCCTTTAAAAAAAGAAAATAAAATAAAAAAAAGTTTGTAATCGAACACCAACATATAATATCTTCTTTTGAGATATTATCATTTCAATTTTCTGGTGAACTTGTAATTGTTCCAAATCGTAATCAAGATTTAACAGTTACCTTTTCGTGGTCACTACCAAGACGGCTCACCTTGAAAAGCAATTTTCAAGCGCTCCGTGAAAGTGTTGATTATTTGGTTTAAGTCTCTTTCGTTGTAACCATTAAAATTAGTTTAAAAAAAAAAATTTAGTGTAAAGTTATGCTTTTAATTGTTAGTTTTTCTTTTTTGCGCACTCGTTCGCATTCTCGTAGATGTCGTAAACAAACTAAAATATTCCCGTTGTTGGAAAATTTTGAGTTGAAGATTCCAATTGATTGAACAAAACGTTTGTGTCCAATGGCATGACAATTCGAAACGATGGCGCCAAATGTTACAAGCTACCCATCAGAGGGATATGAACGATGCTATATTTGTTTTCCCACCGATTAATGCCAACTATTTCGAGATTAAGCAACCTTTAATAATCTTTGTGCAAAGTAATAAGTTTAAAGGGTAGACAAGATTTCACCACAATCACCTTCGATTTTTTAATAATGTCACTTCAACGTTTTAGACATCCAGAAGTTTACTAACACTTTCGGTTAAAGCTTTTGCTTTCCCTTTTTCTCTAGACGGTGAAGCCAGTGATTGGTTAGGACAAGGAAACTCCTAGATCAATTCCACTTGGAGACCTTGTTTCAAAATTAATAAAACCAATACTTCCCACCCTCAAACAACCACTTACTATCGTATGTAGATCATTACCTTTTTACCAAAGAACCAAACGGAAACTTTAATGAAGCTGGGAACGTTTTAAAAGGACTCCTTCGTCAATGTCTCTCACCATGGCTTTTCGTGAACTCCACCAACTCGATATTTTTTACAATTATTTGAATTCAAACAATCAAGATGCCTTAGATTCTGCAAAGGTGGAATTTTCTTAGACAAGATGACTCAAGAAGGGTTAGCATATTATTGAAAAGCAAGTCAAAAATGTTTCGTTATAATTCCAGACTTAAGAAGTCGTGCTAATGATTCAAGAGTGAGTACGGGTTGCTCCTCTTTCTAATTCTTCTTCTTCAATAATTCTTTGATATTGCAACAAATAGCCGCTTCTTCGCGAGGATTATAGAGACTATCAAGTTGAACCAATGATGAATCAAATGGAAAGCTTTAGTTGTACTACTACGTCCATGCACCAGTCAAAGCAGTTGAGGAAGTTTGTGTCACTTGTGGTCAAATAACCATTTTAAACTTTGTTCCGTTAACTCGAGGTGGAAACGTTTTCCGTTTTTCAAGATAACTTCCAGCAATTTCAACAAAACTGCAGCTTGTTGGTATATTTCTCCAAAGAAACCAACCTTCCAATTTGGCAAGTCAAATAAAGCCCAAGGGTTTCAATCACCGAATGTCCAAACCAACAAAACCGATATCCAAGGAACCAATTCTTAACTTCACACAAAACAGTGGAGGGACCACATTTTAATCAAAACCGTCTCAAAACACCAAAATCAAGTTTATAAAAACTCTCCATACAAACACCAACCAACCAACCACCAATAAATAAGTTTTACCTTACCAACCTCCACAAATAGTATGTACTTAAACGGAATTTGAAAATTATTCTAAAGCTAATGATTGCGGAACATGAATAATTTGCAAATGAAGTGGATAATTTTCAAATGATTTTCAAAGAGTTTACAATGAGTCTCAATAAGAAGCAAGATGACTTTTTCAGAAAAATTATGCTCGGTTTCATGCATAAATTTTCATCAGTAACCACCTTCTTAGTTCATGTTCTTTTACCAAGCAATACCATTCCAAACCAATGGAATGAAGCCAGTCAATTACAACTCGTTAGTAGTTTTCTTACAATGAAACCTCGATTCCACCAGCCCGGTGGTGGAAAAGGAAGTGAGGTCAAAAATGGATACAGAGCTACCGAGCACTGAAGAAATCCAACCTCCTCCTTCAGTTCATGAACCAAACCAAAGACAAGAACCAACTCGAAGTTGCCTTTCTTTCGTTACTACAAAGCCACCTAATTTGCCTTACCATCAAGGAGCTCAACAAACAAAAAGTTTCCGTTTGAAAAGATGATATTCTAGCTTCAAAAGTTTATGGAAATTTCCGTAATCTTCATTTTGAGCTAGTTTCGCGGATGCTATCATTCATATGTCAAAGTTTGCCTAATGTTCAAAGATGTCAATATCAAAGGACCAAATTGATTGACGTTTAACAAAACGCTGTGAATGAAAATAGCTAGTGCGGTTGTCCTTTAAAAAGCTTCAAGAAAAAGCTAGTGACCAGGTCGATTTTCTCATTACTTGTGATTTTTCAGAGTTTTGATAGTTACTTAGCCCCTATGCGATTCTAGGTGCTATCGGTTTCAAATCTATGCCTTTATCCATTGGAAAAAGCTTTTCATCTCTCAGGCCTACCGGAAACAAAGAATGGTTCTTGGAATTAGTCCGATCCGAACAATTCCAAACCAACCGGTGTAGGCAGAAAAATGTTTTTTGTCATAAGTAGGAAATTTAAACTTTCCCGCTGTGATTACGTTGTTCTTGAATTTTATAGCCGATTCCTCGAGTTTCCATTATACTCGGCTACCCTTCATTAGGACGGCTCATGCTTTAATCGATGTTTACGACAGGAGAATTACTCTTAGATATGATGACCATCCGTTAACCATTAATGTGTGAGCACCTTCCATTTCATACAAAAATTCTCGAATCATTGAAGAAGGTTGATCTAATCGATGTTACTTGTGAAGAGTACTCACAAGAAGTACTTGGATTTTCCGATTCCGTTGCTTACAACAATCCTTCTCCGCACTTTGATCCGATTGTTTCTACTTCATCTCCAACACTTACTCCTTTTGATGAAAGCGATTTTCTACTCTTTGAAGAGGCCGATGCTTTCATAGCAATCGATGATGAACCAGTTTCACCAGTTTTCAATGCTACGTACTATGATCCCGAGGGTGACATTCTCATTCTCGAGGCACTTCTCAACAATGATCCATTACCTTCACCAAACCAAGGTGATTATTTACCCGAAATTCAAAAAGATCTCAAAGTTGTCGAACCAAAGACATCTTCAGTAGAATATGCTACTTCTTATGAACCAAAAGATAAAATATCCCGATTAGTTATAAGTAGAGCTGTAGAGTTACCTCCGCATCTCGAGTATGCGTTCTTAGAGGAAAATAACAAGCTTCCAGTCATAATTTCAAAAGATTTGAGCCAAGAAGAAAAGACCTTACTCATTAATGTTTTGAAAAATCGAAAACAAGCAATTGCTTGGAAACTTTCCGATATCAAAGGCATAGATCCAGAGTTTTTTGCTCACCAAAATTCCTTTTAGAAGAATGATTACCAACTTCAGTCCCAACTTCAAGGAGGGGTTAACCTAAAATCAACGACGACATCAAGAAGGTGTCGAAAGTTTCTCTGAAGCTGAGATTTGATTTATCCTATCTCGGATTGTCCATGTTGTCCAGTCCATTGTGTGCCTAAAAAGGTGGTTATGAACGTTGTCACAAATGAAGTAAATGAGCTGGGGCCTAACAAGATTGTAACGGGATGGGAGAGTTTGTATCGCTTATCGGAAAGTTTAAACGAAGCAACTTGGAAAAAAGACCATTTTCCGTTACCTTTCATGGACCAAATGTTTAGAGCGATTAGCCTTAAATTTTGGTAACGAGTTTTATTGTTCTTAGATGGTTTTTCAGGGTATTTTCAAATCCCCATTGAAACCTAAGATCAGGAAAAATACTTTTACGTGCCAATACGGAACTTTCGCGCTACGTCGTAGTATGCCATTTCGGTTTGTGCAATGCACCCGGAACTTTCCAACGTTGTATGATGGCCATTTTTCACGATATGATAGAAAAAACGATGGAGGTTTTTATGGACGATTTTTCAGTTTTTGGAGTTCCTTTTTCTCGTGTCTTGCACAATTTAGATAGAATGCTCTAAAAGGTGTTGAAGCACCAAAATTGCACTAATGGGAAAAGAGCTCATTTCATGGTGAAGAAGGCATTCGTTTTAGGCCATAAGATCTCTAGAAAAGGGAATTGAAGGCGATAAGCGCCAAGTTGATGTCATTTCTAAGCTTCCTCATCCAACAACGTTCAAAGGATTCGATAGTTTTCTCAGGGCATGAGGAGATTCTATCGAAGATTTCATCAATGACTTTTCCAAATCTATCGACCCATGACCATCATCTTAGAGAAAAACACTCGTTTCATTTTTTCGGAAGATTGCATTCTAGCCTTTCAGCATTAAAAAAGAAGTTGATCCGAAGTAGAAGCTCCAATTCTCATTGCTCCAAATTGGGACCAACCTTTTGAAATCATGTGCGATGCAAGTGATTATGCAATAGGTGCGGTTCTAGGGCAGAGAATTGAGAAGCATTTCCGACCAATTCATTACGCTAGCAAGACGATGACTGAAGCAGAAACAAATTACACAACAACCGAAAAAGAAATGCTTCAGGTAGTTTATTGCTTCGAGAAGTTTCGATCATATCTAATCATGAACAAAGTGTTGTTTACACATACCACTCCGCTTTGAAATACCTCGTCAACAAGAAAGACGCCAAAGGCAAGATTGCTTCGATGGGTTCTTACTTCTTCAGTACTTTGATTTAGGTTTCGATCCAAGGGAGCTGAAAACTATGCAGCTGATCACCTCTCTCGTCTTGAAAACCCTTACGAAAATACTTTTGATCCAAAAGAGATTACCGAGACTTTTCCTTTAGAGACTTTAAGTGTGTTAACTTCCAAAGACCAAAGTACCCCGTGGTTTGCCGACTTTGCTAACTACCACGCGGGGAAATTCATTAAAAAAGGAATGTCGACTCAAGAGAAAAACAAATTCTTTAAAGATGTAAAACATTATTTTTGGGATGACCCTTTTCTTTTCAAGACTTGTGCGGATCAAAATAATCCGAAGGTTTGTTGTGTAGATGGCAAGAAGCTTTCGAAATTTTCAAATTCTGAAGCTCTGTCATTGTGGGACCACAGGGGGGACACTATGGAGCAACTTTACCGCCAAGAAGATTTTGATCTGCGGTTTTTATTGGTCCCCCCATTTATAGGATTTGCTTACGAATTTGTTCAAAACTTGTGATGCTTGTAAAAGACAAGGCCAGATCTCTCAAAATGAATGAGATGCCTCAATGCAATCATGTTTGTGAGATTTTGATTTATGGGGTATCGATTTTATGGTGTTTGGAACTTTATCCGGCATCTAGGGGTAACAAATATTTTCTAGTAGCTGTAGACTATCTTTCCACAAGTTGGGTTGACAGCGAAAGCGATCCCCTACCATCGATGCTAGGGTGGTGTTAAGTTCTTAAAATCCCTTTTCTCCCGATTCGGTGCTCCTGAGAGCGATCATATAGCCGATCGTTGGACCCCACTATTTGTAACGACAAATTTGATAAAGTTATCGTACTAAATATGGTGTCACCCATCGTCTTTCGACTCCTTACCATCCTCAAACGAGTGGTCAAGTTGAAGTCACGAATCGAGGTCTCAAAAGAATTTTAGAGAGGACGGTCGGAGAAAACCGTGCCTCATGGTCCGACAAACTAGATGATGCATTATGGGCTTTCAGAACTGCTTATAAGACTCCGATAGGATGTACTCCATATAAGTTAGTCTATGGAAAAGCGTGTCACTTACCAGTTGAGCTAGAACACAAAGCACTTTTGGGGCTCTCAAGAATGCCAACTTTGATTTAAAGGACTTGAGGGCGGATCATCGAAGCTTCAAACTCAATGAACTTTAGCGAGCTTCGTGATAAGATTACGAGAATTCGTTATTAATATACAAGGATAAGACTATGAAGCTACACGATTCCAAGTTAAGTACCGGAATCTCAATATTGGTGATTCAAGTCCTTTCTTTTTCTACTTTCCCGATATAGATTTTCTCCGGGAAAGCTCAAGTCCCGATGGTCCGGAACTTTCACAAAACGAAGTTTGTCATTATGGCACCTGCATAAAGTTGTCTCATGCGATGGTTCTAATTTCTAAGTCACTCTGCAACGTCCATAAGCATTACTATGGAGGGGTAATTACACTACCCATTGGTTATCCAGACCTGCCTGGACTTTCCCTAAGGACAACTAACTTCATGGATCGAGTCGAGCTTGGACTCGGTGATAAAAACAAAAAGCAGCTTCGTGGAGTTTCAACCCATGCTTTTCATCGTTTATTTTTCTTTCTATTTTAATGTGTTGTGTTGAGAGAGGCTTGTTTTCTTTCATATTTTCTCGATGTTTGTTGCTTGTTTGTTGTGATTTTTTGCAGGATTCTCCCAATTAATTCTTTGAAGTCTCTCATGTCCGGTTGATTTATCCCGTTCTACTCGCTAGATTATTTTTCCTTTGCGTGAATTTTAGTTTGGCGGAGATCCATATCTTAATAATAATCGATTAACGTTTAACTTTGCATTACTTAATAAAACAGCTTAGATTTACGTAGATACCCGACTTATTAAAACATGTGGACAATGTTTCGTTTTAGGTTGGGGAGGGAATCTATTCGATTTGTGTTGCTTGCTTATTGTTCTGTTCTCACGTTACCCGTTTTCCACAAAATAGCAAAAATGTTGAAATTTTTTTTTGTTAATGTTTTTAAAAAAAAAAAATTTGTTAAAGACAAAATGTTGGTTTTCAGCTGGTAAGAATAAAAGTAATTTTTGACCCGATATGTTACGTGTATGAGTTATAGTTTCTCCTTAACAATTAATTATGACAGTTTTGCTAGTCTCATGTAGACTTTTAAACATGTAGACTTGAAATCATTAGTAATATGAGACTTGTGCTAATCCTCAAGTAGATTTTAATATGCCGAGTTGGATTTTATATAGGCTAAGCATTGCAAAATTTCTTTTGTGAAGAACAAGAAATTGTTAGTGTTATTTATAAGTAATGATGCTAAACGTTAGAATAGTTGGTTTTCTTTCAGCTCTTATGAGTAATTGTGGCTTTTTCTTCCATTAGCTTGTTTCACTTTTATATGAATGTTTAATAAATAAAGTTGTATGGTTTTTTGGTTAATAATTAGTTAATAGAAGTTTTCTTTAGTTCCTTTGTGATTAAGATGAGTACATATCAGGAATACTTAATGTGGCTTAGATATACAAAAATAATTATTAAATTAAGTATCTCTTGCCAGATTACTTACATATTGTCGGAGGCGTGGCGATGATGGTGCTATCATTTTAAGGTAGATAAGAGTACTGGGGTCACTAATAAGTAGAATAACCTTTGTCGACTCGCTATAGATGTGGCTTCGAGATAAAAGGCACCGGTTTTACTTATATAATACGAAGTCGAAATTTGTTCTGCTACATCATTGTAGGAGGGCTGGCCGATGTTGTAGCCTACTAATAGGACTGAGGTTTAATAATGTTGATTAATTTTTGTCTTTATTTCGTGTCTTAAAGTGCCTAAGTGGTATTATGGTGCAAATGAGATTGATCCATTCATGTCTTAAGAGCCTTAGGGTATTTGACATGAATGGTGTTTGCTTAGTAGCTTAATAAAGCCAAATTTTGGTCGCCTCGATGTGGTCTTTAATCTCGATTACATTTGTCTTTTGAAAGGGCTTAGGAGTAATTATTGTATTCTTACCTGTACACTTATTTTTGGAATTAAATAAGTATCGAAACAAAAGTGCTTAAGAGCCTTAGGGTATATGAACTTAAGTAAATTCTGAGATAAAAGTAGGCGTTTCCGGGAGGAAAGTAGCACACAATTAAGTAATTTATGAGTAGTGTTAAGTGTCATGACTGTTGTAATCGACATTGATCTTGTTTTAAAGCTTTAGAATGGGAGGAAGTGAAAAATCGCGGGATGTGTAGTTTTCTTTTAGACACTTATGTGCTTTTTATATCTATGTTCCTAAAGTTTACCAATGAGGTGGATGAAAACAATACATAAGTCACACATATTAAATTGTAGTTAAGCAGTTAATTATCAATAAAAATCATTAAAAAGATGAAAATATCTTTGAAACTGGAGAATGGAAGTCGGGTGTTTTATAACTTGTGTTACTTTTAATGTTTCAAATCAAAATATTTGCTACTTTTCATGGGTTTTGTTTGGGGATTTTCAAGGTATTTGGTTTTAAGGCTATGTGATTATTGCGTGAGGACTCACAATCGGTTTTTTTAGTTGGGGAATTTTGATTAAGTGTAAAAATACACAATATCATTTTACCTAAAAATACCAATTAATCCCTAATCAGTACAAATTGGCTAAATATGACTTGTTTTTGTTGTTTTGTGTACGCAGGTTAGTATGGATTAAGTCAAAATCACAAGAAAAAGTCAAAAAGAGAGCCAAGAACGGACACGAGAAGATAGAAGAGTTCAAAATGAGCCAAAGTTCCAAAGCACTAGCAATTTTCTCATTCAAGGGCCAATCTTGCAATTTCCGAAAGTTATTTATAACTTGAAAGAGAGGAAAGAAATTCAAGGGCCAAATGTGCAATCTTCCCAAACTACAACAGTTTTAACTGTCAAAAAAAGGAGCGGGAACTCCTTTTACTATTCATCGTCTCCCCCAGTTTCACCCCCATGGTAAAACAAGGGGCAAATAGAAATTAAAGGGTGCGTTGGTCAATTCAAGGAAGCTCAAGCACAAATGAAGGGTCAAATTAGTCTAATCAAGGGGATACTTATCCTAGCCCAAGCTCAAAGGCCACGTAATCAAATAAAGAAGCACAAATTTATGTGGGTTTTGTGCTAAACTCACTCACAGAACTAACACAAACGTCACATCAAAGAATGCCAGCCTGGCAATCCTCAGGTGTACACATTTTGATCAAACGGCCACAATTGATGATCAAATGATTGAAGAAATGAATGGCAGAGATTGAAGGTTTGGAGAGCAAGGCAAGAGGACCTAGAAGCTTAGCTGGCAACTTATAAAAGACTCACTTCTCACACACACAGCATCTAGTTTTTACGTTTTTTTTTTATATAGTTTTTATTATTAATTTTTAGCTTAAATTCGTATTTTTACTTAATTGTTTCTTGTAATTTCTTTTCTAGTAATGTAATTCATGTTTTCAATTAATTGAAATTCAGTTTTAATTGTCATAAGTCTTATTATTTTCAACTTCTTTTAGCTCTCTTAATAAGCTAAAGTTGTCTCAATAAGCTACTCATAAGCTCTTTCAGTTCTATAGTGAAATGGAGCTGTTTGAATTCTAGTATTAACCTTATCTAAACCTTAAAGCAGTTAAATCTTATTATGGGTCTTTATTGTATATAAGCTTTTGGAAGGGGATCTTACCTTGGAAGAGATACCAAGGATGTTACTCTAGCTTATTCATAAGATAGAGAGCTTGTAGCTGCCTTAATTGGTTCCTCTTGTTTTAGCTGAGGTGGTTTCGTAGTTTATCTTTCGTTTCCTTTTAAATTCTAGTTTTAAATATTGATTGTTATTGCTTGCTATGTTTTAGATTTGCTTATTTGCTTTATTCTTTTGCTTTTAGATGTTTTATATGTCTTTTCTAAATCCTATTTAGTTGCGTTTGTCTCAATCATGTTTTTGCCTTAAATAGTTATAGATCTATTAGTTATTAAAATTCTCGTCATAAAAACTTATTATAAAATCCAAAAAATATTAGTAGTAAATTAGTTTAGATCTTAGATTAATGCTTATTCAGTTGTTAATTACATGGATTTGCTAAGTTTGTTTAAGCTTAGTTTTTATCTGGTATTCTAGTATTTGTTCATTGAATTTCTTTAAAAGCTTTTATCAAATCTGTCATATTGATTAAGTAGTGGTTGGTTTAGTGCATCTACACAAAATTGCTCTAACTAGTTACTAAACTAAAGTTAGTTAATGATTGTCCCTTTGCGACTACTGTATAACCTCTAAGTTAGTATACTGCTTTCACAAAATTAGTACTGTTAGCTTTAATCTCAGTAGATAGTATTAAGTTTAGTTTTAGCTTATAAAGAATTTAGTTTTAGTTGTATTGTCAATTTCTAGCTTATGTCATTGCTTTTTTTGTTTTCAAAAGTTTTCAAGAAACACTAGACAGTCTTCTCTTGAAAGTACTGCTGAATATTTACACTACCAGTACTAACCTCAGTTAGTACTGCTGTGTTCATAGCTTAGTTTAGATAAGTAATTTTAAGATTTAGCTTATTAAATTCAGTAGGATTTAAGTTTTTATATAGCTTAATACATTTTAAGTCTAAATTTTCAATTTCTAGCTTTATTTTCTTAGTTTAATTTAGCCGTCAAAAGTCTTAAAAACCTGAAAAACTCAAAAACAGTACTTAGAGGTCCTTAGATTTTAAATTTGTTAATTTAGCTTATGTATAGATTTTCCAGATTAATTGATTAGCTTTGGGTAGCTTTAATTAAGTCTCAAGAGTTTTACGAGTCTATTTAGCTTTATAAAGTTTTTTTCTTGATTGGATCTTGAGTTTCTTTGTTATTTCCTGGTTTGCTTACTTCATGATCAATTTCAGTAGCATAAAAGTTTTTAAGCTTAGTTTCTTTTCATTTATAAAAATAAGCATATCATAAGCTCTTAGAATTCTTTCCTTTTCCATTTTGATCTTTTTGTTTGAAGTTTTCTATTAGCTTTTAAATTTTTCAAAACCAAGGGATAAGCTCCTTTTCTGTAAACAGTTAAAGATAAAGCTCTTTTAGAGCTTATTTGTGTGTTTGCAGCCCAATGTAGCTTTACTAAATTCTATTGTTCCCACCTGGTTTCCTTTACAACTTTGCTTTCTTTGAGTTTTTTCATTTTTGCTCTTTAAAATTTGAATGCTTCTTGACTATAGTTTGGTTGTCGGATAGATTCTCAGGGTAGAAAGTGTAACTTTTCGATTTTCCTGTTTTTAAGTTAGTCACTACCGTTAGTTTGATAGTTTCACCGTTAGTTGTCTTAGAGTTTTTACACACATTAGTCCTCTAGTTAAGTTTAATTAGGTTTATTATTTAATTAGTTCATTAGGTTTGATTTTTAATTAGTTTAATTAAACTTTTATAAAAAGTTAAAAATTAGGGCTTTTGTTTTTAATAATCTTCGGAAATTTTTCTTTATCTAGAAAATTGTAGTTTACATTTTTTCGATTTAAATTTGTTTTATTTGCTTAAATTGTCATTATTTGTTGCTTCTTAATTTAGTATTTTAGCCTATCCATAATATCTTTGTTCCCATTCAAATCAGGATTCCGATCCTAATCGTGGTTTCAATTTGTCCAATAGTTCCAATGGGGAGGAAAACGGACTCGGGTGCGGATCATACTTGCCGGTATAAACATACGTATATTATATAATTTTGATATTTATTTTTGTAAGTTTTCTAAACTTTTTACCTTACCGTTAAGGTGATGTTGGTATTTACTTAAGTAGTATTTTTATTATTTATTTTTTATAGGTACGTTAAAACTACGAATCATTAGCTTTTGTATCTTTTATAATGTAATTTTCTTATTAAACTTTTGTAATTTCAAATTTCAAGTTTTTAATCAGTCTCAAATCAATGAAATATTAGTCCACTTTATTAAATCTGTTTTTGCTTAATAAGTTCTTAAATTTTCAAAAAAAACTCTTATATCTCAAATGTTGTTGTCTACTGTTACATAAGCTCTCATAAGCTCATCAACAGCTATTTCTCATAGTCTATAAGATGGATTGTGCTTAACTCATCATAATCCCAGTCAACCTTTCAAAATCTGGTTTAAACTATGACACTTAATAGGGATCTGAGTTGCTTGGATGATAAGCTTACGATGGAATAGCTTATGGGACTTTACTAGCTTATCCTTGTGATAAGCTAGAGCTTGTTGACTAGCTCCTTGAGCAATATCAAGCCTTTGTTTAACTAAAGCACTTGTAAGTTCCTTTTTCCTTTCCTGTCTTTAATTTTGGCTTAAATCTACTTATTAGCTTATAGTTTTCTTAATCTAGTTATAATCTGCTTAATCTTGCTTATTTTAGTGGTTAAATACTGTTTGAGTTCATTTGATAGCTTAGATTTTTAGTTTGCTTTTATTTTCCATAGATCTATCTAAAAACCAAAAAAATAGCATAGATAGTAGCTTATTGTTTCTGGTTTGTTTGCTTATTCATAAATGTTCATTTTGGTTATTATAAGCTATTTAACATCTGGTATTTGATACTTGTGCTTTAAATCTCATTATCATAAGCTTTTAAGGGGATTTTGGAATTTAAAAGGGTGTTTGGTTAATGACAGTACTAACTAGAGTTAGTACTGTCAAAGCCATTTGGCCTTTTGGATCTCTTTAAATCTCATTAATAGGTTTATATAAGCAGGATTTAGAGTAGCTTTGATAGGTCACATGAATCTTGAATCAATCATATCAACATGTAAGATTAGAGAGAATAAGTGCAAGTGAAGGGAAAATTCAAATATTATTATGGAGGGAAAATTAAGAGTTGGTTACAAGATCATTACCCTCTAATGAAGATTAGAGGGCTATTTATAGGAAAAGGAAGGGAGGCTTCCCTTCCTTATTTTCTAATCTTGGACAATATAAGTCCCTTGACTTTGGTTATTATGATATTCTTTCTTTAATTTAAGCATAATAAACCTTATTACAAGCTATATTAAACTAAACAAAATAAAGTCTAATAACAAAATATAATAAAACCATATAATCGACACTTTTCATAAACCTAACAATCTCCCCTAAGGGTTGATTATTATGGGCGTTCCCTCCTTGGTCCAAGTGGTCTTCCAGTACATCTCTTATCTTCTCATTTGATCTCGATAATTCAATCAAACTTCAATCTCTTCTTCAAACACCTTAAGAAACTTAACTTCATCATTTGTGAGTTCTTTTTGCACATAGCCATACTTGACATCATTATAATAACTCTTTAGACCTTCAAGCGTTCTTCTCGGTGTTGTATCACAAAACATATGTATCTCTGAAGGTCTCATCACCCTTTTCTCTTTCTTGCTATTAGTGTAAATGATTCCATGTACGGGCTCATAGACAATAGAAAACACATCATATTCTTCAAATACTGGGAATGTAATTGTTGGTGTAGTGAGATTAATCTTTTGTTGATAGCTTTCAATTCCAAGTTGAAAATCGTGCACTCTTTCCCATATCACTAAACTCCTGATGAACACTAATAGAGACCATAGCAATCCTGTATTAGCATAATCAGGTACCTTGTTATTCACGATCAGCAGATACATGTCTTCAATGTCATTCTTATTGAGGTTCTTGTAATCTGGCTCGGTTATTGACACTATGCAATCATTAGCTCTTCTTGCCACAATCTCTGTGATAAACTTATGTTCATGACCCAATTCCCAGTATGTCTTGATGACTTGAACGATCTTAGAGTTTGAATAGATCTCTTCCTTCGGTCTTCCAGGTTCTTTCTGTCTCCTTATGTAGAAGATCTTCGCATGAGGATTCTTCCAGTTTTCAACACCATATCTTGCATAAGGATTAAACTTCTTTATACACTTATTAACCCATCTGGAAGTCCGTTCTTCAATATCATCATCATTGAAGACAATTGCTGGAAATTTATGAAGTGACAAAACGATCTTCTCAGGACCTGAATTTCCTTTCTTCAAGTACAAAAGGTCTTGATTGATCAGAGATAGTGCTGGAGCTTCAGGATCTCTTTGACAGCTTTGAACTAATGGTGTGATCTTTCGTGGATGCGAAGAGATAAGAATTTCCTTTTTGCTTTCCCAAACAATGTCACTTTGCAAGAAATTATTCATCTGATCAATGTGATACTGATGTTTATCTCCTGAAGTACATCTTTGTCTTAGCATCTCATACGCCATCTTCTTCAACTTAGCTTCATCAATTATCAAAGATATCTCTTCCATGATGTCTTGTGTTACTTGCTTAGTTGGTATCTCATCATCATTAGAAGCATAAGAATCAGTCTAGAAATCAAATTCATCATCTTGTTCTTGATTACCTGAAGTAGAAGGACCTGGTTCCTCTACATTAAGTTGTCTAGACGATGACTCTCCTGATACATATGCTTCATACTCCGATGTCTTCTGCCTTTTTTCACTATTATCCCCCTCAGGATGAGCATCATCATGAGGATCGTCCTGATCTCTTATACGAACGGCAGAAGATCTACAAAGAGTCTTCTCAAACTTCATCTGGAGAGCCAACCAGATTGCTATGTCTTGTTTTTGTAACAGATGATCAGTCTTCATAGCAAATGTACAATTGATGTTGTTGTTCTGGAACAGAGGATGATTGAACTTGTACCGGATGAACATGAAGAATATGACTCGACATATAACTGTGTACAGATGCATCAACTAAAGAAGGAATAGCATTGTCAATTTCATTTTGAATCTGTGATGATATATGTGCCTGCATACGCCCACGTTCTTGCAAGATAGCTTTAGAGATTAATCTTTTCATCTCTTCTTTAGTCGTTTTCCTTTCCAGAATCAACCCTTCCACAAGATACACAGGAACTTGATCTCGAACTTACATAGGAACTTCCTTCTTAACTTGCTCCGTCACTTTCTCTTTTACCAACGAGGGTAGCGTTTCCATCATGACATCATGAAGATTATCAGTAAGTTGATCACTTGATGTCCGTGGCATGAACCTTTTCTTGAGATGTGCAAAGAAGTAACCATATCGTCCCTGTAATTCATGAAAGAAACTCTTGTATCTTTTGAATCGATTGGGTTTTGCCTTGATCATTGATAGAAGACGATTAGTTTTTGTTACTTGGTTCAGATGAACCTGGAAGAAGGAGTGAGGGAAGAGTTAACCTTGCAATACCTGCAGTGTCTCTCGGTATCAAAAGATACTATAGTAGGAGAGTGAATTCAAGGTGATCTAGGTTGTAGCGTGATTGGAATTGGGTGACGAGTCGCTAGTCTCCACTGTACGAATAGGCGTGACGCCTTTACCACCCTCTCCTCAGAATTTCAAACAGCGTGTGGACATTATTTATCTGGCATTACCACGTCCCTAGGGGGGGATATGGTATCCTTCTCATAGCCATCGTGCTAACATGTTACATTGAACAGAGCAGAGTCGAAGCCAACATAATGGGTTGGCAACATCTACCATTGGAGTATCTTTATCTGGTTCCACCTCCGTGTCCTTTGTAATCTCTTCCTCCTTTTCCTGAACAATCTCCACCTCCGGACTTTACTTATCACTCCTGGGCTCTAACCTAGTGTCGGGAATAGATGTGTCATCATGCCTAGGGGGTGAACTATCATCAACATTCTCAGACTCTTCAACAAGCTTCTTAATCTCCTCAGCTGCCAAGTGCTCGTATACCAGTGCCACATTTTCTCTTGCTTCTTGTTCTTCACGACTCTTGTGCTCAGCAAGACTTACTTGAATCATGTCTTGTAAAATCATCTCATCTGTGATCATCCATGCTGGTATCCGCATCCCAACCTTGTTCTTGTTTCTTCCTGAATTGAAGATATTCTTCATAATATCATCATCTTGAAGATTGTGATAAGCATCTCGAGCACGTCTTGAAATGTCAGGAAAGATAGTCATATAATGACTGATGATGATCTTCGTAAATCGTAGGTATGGGATCGAAGTGGCAGGATGATGAAGCGAATAGTAAATGCCTTCCCACATTAACTCCGCATAATCCACATGAATGTTATTGACAAAGCAGTATAACATTTGCATTATCTGCAACGGCGGTTGGTCCCATCCCGTAACGCGAGTAGGGTGGTGGCACAAACGAAGCATGATTGTTATCATTTGCTTGTGGAAGATGAAAGATTGTTCTGAAGTTATCCAGAGTAAATGTAAGCTCTTTTCTATCCAGCAAGAACTTGAGTCGATGCTTTGATCCGTCTTCTTTTAAAGTATGCTAGAACTATGCCATATAAATCCAAGGTACAAATGCCGAAGCTGCGATGCTGAATCGTAACGGATGATTCTTAATAATATTCATCAAAATCTTGCTCTTTGATAGACATTGCACATTCTCCAAGTCAACCTTCTTATTTGCATCCATAATGTCATATCGCTTGTTTGGAGGACACAGTTCATCTGGAAGAACATCAGCTGCTTGTTGTTGTTGTGCCATGATGATAATTGAATGAATACAGTTGAGGTGTTAGGAAACAAATAATTCTTTTGACATTTTTGTCTTTTTCCTCTCTGTCTGTTTTATATGTTCTGGCAATTCTTTTTGAACATAGTTTTGATCAGTTTGTTTCTCATGTGCTCGTTCTTGCTTTTTCTAGCACATTCCATACGCTTTATTCGAATTATTCTTTTGATTTATCATTTTTGTGTGTTCTGTCATTTCTTTTTCGAACACACTTTTGATTTGCTTTTTCACGTATGGATTTAGTTCTCTCTTTCTGTTTTTAGAATATCCTCACCAGAAATTCTTTGTGACATGATACTCTCTCAAGAAGGATGAAGATTTCTCTTTTGATTAGAACCAAGACACAGTTATTAAAAAATTCAAGAGGTAACCTTCAACTTCTTAAAATTGTTTTAAGAAAGAGTATCATTTTGACACAATAACAGATTTTGAGAACTTTTTCAAAAATCATGTGACAAAGTAATGTAATCACAAACCTACAACTAAATGGACACTAAGTCACTCACTCCTCATTCTGTTCATTGCAGAAAACGGCCGTAGCCGAATGATCGATAGTTTTATACACGTAAAATATTTATAAAATATTATACTTTAAAAGAGAAATTAAGAAAATTACCAAGTTACCCTTGATAAAATTCACTCTCAAAAATATATATGATATAATATATAATACATATATTAAACCGGGTAAGTATGATCACCCGGGTCGTTTCCCCAACGACTAGTGAAATTGAAACCACGTTTAAGTCCGGATTCTAATTTGAATGAGCAAATGAATGATTTGATTATCTAAAGCAACAATTAAAGTGGACAATTAAAAATAAATAAACAATTAAACTAATACGGGAAACAACTAAAACACGACAAATAAACAAGTAAACAAATTTTAATCCCTAAAAATGTAAACTAAAATTATAAACCTAAGATAAGAAAAATTTAGGAAAAAGAAAAATATTTTTTTTTGGCTTTTTAGATTAAAAGATATAATTTTTCTAAGATTTAAACTATATAATAATAAAACTCTTAAAAATAAAGTCCTAGAAATTTTATAAAAATTACACTAATTAAAGAAAATGTGCAGAAATTTTCTAAAATAAAAGCCCTAATTTTTATCTTTTTATAAAAGTTTAATTAAACTAATTAAAACCTAACCCTAATTATTAATTAAAACTAATTAATAACTAACTTAGGGACTAACTGTGTTAAAGACTTAAGGACTAACGGGGCTAAAACACTTAACGGGCAAGGATTAACTGAAAAACAACTAAAACAGAAAAATTACAAGAATGGTCCCTGAGGTCCTACCCCGACAACAAACTAAGTCCAATTATAAGCTCAAATT
>BQNB010090920.1:6553-25114 GCA_026074375.1 Tanacetum coccineum | reverse complement strand
TATGCTTTCCCGTAGTTTTAGGTTTAAATTCCCGTTTTCGCGTTTTTCTTAAATTGCTTTTGTTTAGAGTTTTCTTTTATTCGTTTTTGCATATTATTCGTAGTTTTAGAAAATCAAACCCATTATATCTTTGATTATTCAAGCATACAAGAGTCAAACCAATAACGTAAACGTCAATTTCACGCCTTGTCGAAAAAAAACGACCCGGGTCCGGTTTCGAACTTTGTGGATAACGAAGCGAGAGACCGATACTTCCGGTAATACTATACTATATATTTGATAGAATTAACCCTCAAAAAGTCGATCATCAATCATCAAAAGCTTCTTCTTCTGAATCTTTTTTGTGGCATCAACGTCTTTCTCATTACTATTTCGCCATAATCAATAACCTTGTAAAAAACAATTTTGTTCAAGGTCTTCCTAAGATGAAATTCAAAAAAGATCATTCGTGTTCCACGTGTGAACAAGGGAAGATTCATTAGAAACATCACAAGTCTAAAACAAAATTTGCTTCAAATCAGCCACTTTATCTTCTTCATATGGATTTGTGTGGACCAATGCGTGTCTAAAGTATTAATGAAAAGCGATATGAGTTAGTTGTTGTCGATGATTATTCACGGTACACATGGGTATTCTTTTTGCGTTCAAAAGATGATGCTTTAGAAGTGATCATTTCGTTTATTAAGAAAACCCAAGTGAATCTTAAGCTTCAAGTTCAACGTGTTCGAACTGATAATGGTATTGAGTTTAAAAACAAAACTCTTGTTGAGTTCTTTGATAAGGTCGGAACTACTTAACAATTTCCTATTGTAAGAGCGCCACAGCAAAATGGTTTTGTGGAAAGGAGAAATTGTACCTTAATCGAAGCAACAAGAACTATGCTTACATTTGCAATCCTACCATTGTTTCTTTATCCTGAAGCCATCGCAACAGCTTGTTTCATACAAAATTATTCGATTATTCACAAAAGTTTCGATAAAACTCCTGATACGTCATAAACATGTCGAGTAATAATATAGTATTTCTCGTTAGATAAAAGAATTATTTGAGTACAAGTAATAATTAAATCTTCCGGAGTCGTGTTCATGGTGAGAAATGAATAGAAATTTACGTTGATGTCTTTTATTGGATGCTTAATTATCAAATATTTTTGGTTGGTCTTATATAATTAAAATCTATACTAAAGATTAACACTAAGGAATATTAAGCTAAAAGATCTAAAAGAGAGTTTTAATTGATGAATTAGTACTCGTTTAAAAAACTATTTTCTCACAATGTTGGTTTATTTTGAAACAATCCTTTATTTTGATACAAATTACTAGATTAATGTTTGATTATCCTAATGGATTTTGCCCGTCAAAATAACCAAAAAGAAATCTAAATAATTCGAAAATTATTAATCAACAATCCCCTTTATTTCACACTTAATTCTCTAGTCATAACTCACTTAACAAGCATATAATAATCTACTCACTGATCATGACTACTAAACTAGCATCAATCAAATTAACAATTATCATAAACATATATTTTTTTCTAAACTAATTATTAAACTACTATGGATTGAAAAAGGTAAGAAAGTAGAACCCGTTTGACGAAATGGAGACGAACTAAACCACCCGATCTTATAATCTAATAAAACACTAAAGTTTACTTCTTTATTAGATTTTATTTAACTAATTAGTTAATAAAAACTTTAGAAATAAAGTTAGCTTATAAGACCCTTAAGCTCCACGCCTTAGATGTAGGAATGGTTCCATCAGCATCAAAACACAATCAAGGTTAATATGAACAATATATCAATTACAAGCTAGAGATGAAATTAAAAACTATAAGCTATTAATATAGAAAACTAGAGCGGAAATGAAAACATTAGATCTATTATTAATAAATCTAAATCCACCCAAAACTAAGATGTTCACTTCGAGAAGTAAACAATGATTAGGTATATTTAAGGAATAGATCTAAAATAATAAACCAAAAAGCTAATTGAACAAGTTAAAAACTATAAGCTATTAATATAGAAAACTAGATTGAAAATAAAAACAAAAGATCTATAATTAATAAATCTAAATCCACCGAAAACTAAGATGTTCTCTTCGAAAAGTGAACGAGGATTATGTATATTTAAGGACTAGATCTATAAGCTAATATAATAAACTTTAATCCATAAGCTTAGGTCGAAATTTAAGCTATTTCGACATTTAAAAGCTATAAGTTATCCCATTCTAAAAGATAAGATAGAAAATTAAAAGATGAAAACTAATTGGTAAGAGCTTATTTGAAATAAGCTATAAGCTACTAGCTTATTTGAAAATTAAGCTTAGGTAAATAAGCTTGTCGTGATAAGCTCTTTGAAGCATATTCGAAAACTTAAAACCAAAAGTGTTTTAATTACGCTAAGCTGAATAAGCTATGGTTAAGCTATCCGAATAAAAGCTAATCTCAATAATCCAAAAATAAGCTATAGAAGAGCTTATTTGGATATAAGCTAGAAAAGTGAGATGAAAAATAATAGATGACAAGAAAAGGAAATAAGCTCAAGTCACACCACAAAAACTCTTCATATTCATTAATAAAAAGCCATGTACAATAAGCTAAAATATTAAGCTATGAAGCTTTTACAAAAACTAGTCTAATACAAAATAAGCTAAATCTATGTGTGGAATGTAGTAAAGAAAGGTTGTCCACAATGAGAGAAACTGTGAAAATAAATAGCCCAAAGCTGGAGGGGTAATTTAGTCATTTCGCAGGTCCTCTAAGATGCCATCAAATTTGAGACACTTTCAGCCAATCAATTGGCCAAGTCAGCACCTCTCCACCAATAAAATTCCCTCAATGATTTGCTTCCAGAATCCTCGGATCACGCGTCTACCAACTCTGCAACCTCGTCACCGTGTACATGTGTCCCTCTCCTATTGGCCAGCCGACCCGCCACCTCTGCAACCTCATACAATCATTAGCCGCCACCTACACATAATGAGCTGTCAGAACCGCCACGTGGCAAGATGTCATTGGACAGCCGCCGCCACGTGTCATAAAGTGGGACCCATATGACATGTCATCCGAGATGTCAACAGGTTAGTTAACGGGTCGGGTCATAGGCCGGGTCGGGTTGCCACGTGTCACCACTTGAGTGGTAGTGGGGTTAATTGCAAAAACTGGCCTTAGCCAGTCTCGAACCCGCGACCTCGCGGTAGATAGACACAAGGGTTACCCCCTTTCTAGCTGTGCTGGAGTGTCTCTCTATTATATTATGCAAAGAGTTTCTTTTAAGGGCAAATGAGGTAAACCGGATTTATTATTACAAAAGGGTCAAATAGAAATTTGAAAGGTTCATATAAGAATATTTGGACCGGTTCAAAAGGTGAGGAAGGCACCAACGGACTCGTAATTCCATGCTCTTTCCAATGGAGTGTTCGTAGAATTTTTTTAACTTCGTCTGAATCTCGATAAACGTGAAAATGTCGTCGAAACTCATTCGAAAATCACCGTTTTTGCTTCGTTTTCAAACCTTGTACCTGCAAGACATAATAACACATACCAAACATATTTGCAATATAATTTCACATATTTTATGGTTATTAGTCCATTTTAGTGTGTTTTAGGTATAAAAATGATGTGTGTTTAAGCACACATCAAAATTCCCCCACACTACACGCAATGTTTATTACACACGTTGTGAAAGAAAATATTTTAACCCCCCTTAACTAATAACCCCTCACATCAAACAAGAACAGAAAGGTGTTCATCAAGGGGGTATAAGAAAAATTGTTTGTTTTGAAAACGCCCCGTTTATAACCATTTATTCATTAATAAATAATAAACTAAGTTAAAATTTTATTCAAAATATATAAAAGGCTTTAAAACGGGAAACACGCAAGCTGTGTGTCTCCAGGAGATAATGATCATCATCCTCGATTTTCACAATCCCCAAACCAAGCTTAAAATGAAATCACAGCTAAATATAAAATTAGATGCTAACACTACTCGTAAATGTTAATTGTGTAAGCGTAGCTACTTCTTGCTCCCTTATTCCTAATTCCTCTAAGGATTTTATTTGGAAAACATAAAGTGAAATGAGATCACTTATTTTAATAGATTATGGTCTTATTATTATAAAGATGTCTGGTTTAAACAATAATTAGTTTGAAATCCTTTCCTAGAGAACCGATTTGGTGAAAACAAGGTCCACATTAAGGTTCTAATTTAACATGATTTAGGAGATATCCTTTTAATTTCATCTGAAACAACTCAACTACGAGTCCAGAGACGGAGGCTTTATTTAGATATCCCCAGAGTCTAAATTTGGCTTTATTATTATTATTATTGCAGCATTATTAGCCCTCAGTCCTTTAAATAACTGAGAAAACGGGGGTGAACCGTCAGGAAACAGTAGTCTTATTTTGACCTCGGGAATTTCCTCGATCATTTTGAATTCTGAGTCAACGGGAGCGAACTGTCAGGAAACAGCAAACTTTTATCGGTCTTGGATTATTATTATTATTACCTCCACACTTTAAACAACCGAGTCAACGGGAGCGAACCGTCAGGAAACAGTAGTCTTATTTCGGCTTTGGTTTATTACATTTTATTATGGCCAAATTTCGAGTCCTGTGGTCTTTTAACTTCCGAGTCAACGGTAGCGAGCCGTCAGGAAACGGTAGCCTATTTCCCCACAACACTGACAAAACCTCGATGTGTACCTTACTTTCATCAGAAGGAATCCTCTAAGAAGGGATTAAAAACTAAGAATTGTAAAAACCGTGCAACTTTATTTATTGAAAATTATTTTATTGCGTTTATTTAGCTGATGGGAGCAAAAAGCCACAATTAACCTCTATGAGCTCTAAAGAGATCCAACTACTCCACGCTTAGCATCTAACTTATATTCAACTCTATCATTTTTCGTTCTTTGCAAAAAAAAATTAAGTCTTGCAAACGCTTAGTCTCGAAAGTTAAGGGGAAAGCTAGAGTGCAATACTCGGTCAAGTCAGAATCTCCCTTGTTCTAGCCTACGGGCCTACTTATTTTTACACATTTTTATATCATTTTTTATAATAAAATAAAACAATATATTGGTCAAAACGGGGTTGCGCGGGGCACAGACAAGCACATGTATGATCATTTCGATAGAAATCCCCCACACACTTAGAATTGAACATTGGCCTCAATGTTTAAAAATGTCGGGTGCCACCCCCACACTTAGGAACGAAAAAGGCAAATGCTAAAAATTCCAAGTGTGAAAGGGGAAACAATATCATATATATATATATATATATATATATATATATATAATAATATATATATATATATATAATAAATAATTTTTATATTATACACCTATATATGATCAGGATAGAAGATTTCTTTAGATATAATCATGCAATTGATCGGAGGCCGAGTGTTGGAGGATTGAAAACAAGCATGGTAGTCTTCACGATCATAGGGAATCCTGCGAGCAAAAACAGATACCTACGAAACAAAACAAGGAGAGAAACACTCCCCCACACTTATTCTAATATTGTATCACACTTATTCAAAATAAAAATGAAAATAGATAGATAAAATGGGTTGCCTCCCGAGAAGCGCTTGTTTATTAGCGAGTTACTAGCTTGACTCGCCCCCGAATTTAGTTGTTCATAGGGAAAAGACGGAGATCCAGGACATCCAAAGAAATGATGTCCCCTCCGTGGTTATGCTTGATCTGATGCCCGTTTAGGTTGGGACTGTTGGGTTGGGCTAACTCAACGGTGCCATAAGGAAACACTTCAGTAATTGTAAACGGCCCGGACCAACGAGATTTCAATTTTCTCGAGAAAATCATCAATATAGAATTAAAAAGAAGAACACGATCACCGACATGGAATTCTTGGTTTTTGATTTTTGAATCATGAATCTTCTTTGGTCTTTCCTTATAGATCAAAGAATTCTCCTAGGCCTGATCTCGAAGTTCATTTAATTCATTTAATTGAACCTTTCGGTGATCACCCGCAGTCTTAAGATCAAAATTAGTCCACTTAAAGGCCTAGTAGGCTTTATGCTCGAGCTCAATAGGTAGATGACAGGCTTTACCATACACAAGCTTATATGGAGTACAACCAATATGAGTCTTACAAGTGGTACGGGAAGCCCATAAAGCATCATCTAACTTATCAGCCCATTTATCACGATGATCACCTACTGTCCTCTCTAAAATCCTTCTCAAACCACGATTAAACACCTCCACTTGGCCACTAGTTTAAGGATGATACGTGGTAGAAAACTTATGTTTAACACCATATGAGTCTTAAAAGTTGTACGGGAAGCCCATAAAGCGTCATCTAACTTATCAACCCATTTAGCACGATGCTCACCTACTATCCTCTCTAAAATCCTTTTTAAACCATGATTAGACACCTCCACTTGGCCACTAGTTTAAGGATGATACGAGGTAGAAAGCTTATGTTTAACACCATATTTTTCAAGCACCTTATAAAATTGATCCTTACAAAAATGTGTACCTGAATCACTAATAATGGCTCGTGGGGTTCCAAACCTAGAAAATAATTATTTTGAAAATTTCACAACTACTCGGGCGTCATTCGTAGGTAAGGCTTTGGCTTCAACCTATTTGGAAACATAATCGACAGCCATGAGTATATACTTTTTCCCTCATGAAGACGGGAACGGCCCCATAAAGTCGATGCCCTATACGTCAAAGATCTCACAAATCTGAATAAGATTCTGGGGAATTTTGTCCCTTTGTGATATTTTTCCTTGACTTTGACATGCGTCACAGTGTTTGACCATGTCACAGGCATCACAATATATAGAGGGCCAAAAGAAACCAGAATTGAAAACTTTCTTGGCGGTGTAGTTAGGGCCATAATATCCACCGGTGGGACCATGGTGACAAGCTTCTAGAATATCCATAGCTTCCTTCCCATCCACACACCGCCTAATTATTTGATCAGCATAGATTCTAAACAAATAGGAGTCATCGCAAAAATAATGTCTATTATCCTTGAAAATTTTCTTCTTTTGCTGGGATGACATCCTTTTAATAAGCACAATACCCACTAAGTAGTTTGTAATATCAGCAAACCACATGAGTTCATTATCATCATTAAGGGCAATCATATTTAGGGACTCGTGTGGAAAATTATCATTCATTTCCTTTTCAACGAGATCCCCTTTATCAGGATTTTCAAGTCTACAAAAATGATCAGTGGCAAGATTCTCTGCTCCTTTTTTATCGCGAATCTCGATATCAAACTCTTAGAGCAGGAGAATCCATCAGAGTAATCTCGGCTTAGCATCTTGCTTAGCAAATAAGTACTTTAAAGCCGAGTGATCCGTATACACTATTGTCTTAGACAAGACAAGGTAAGACCGAAATTTCTCAAACATATACACCACAGCTAATAACTCTTTTTTTGTAGTGGTGTAATGTGTCTAAGCATCAGATAAAGTCTTACTCGCATAATGTATAGGCTGAAAATATTTGTTCTTTCGCTGGCCCAAGACTGCTCTTACCGCAAACTCACTTGCATCGCACATGATCTCAAATGGTAAGTCCCACTCAGGGGCCATGAGAATAGGAGCCTCGGTGAGTTTCTTTTTAAGAAACTCAAAAGATTCCATACATTCTTTCAGAAATATGAATGGACTTTCTTTTTCTAAGAGATGGGTCATAGGCTTGGCTATTTTAGAGAAATCTTGGATGAATCTCTGATAAAAGCTGGCGTGACCTAAGAAACTTCGTATTCCTTTAACAGTCGTAGGAGGAGGTAGCTTTGTAATAACATCAAATTTAGCACGATCAACCTCGATACCATTCTTAGAAATCTTATGGCCGAGGACAATACCCTCTTTAACCATAAAGTGGCACTTCTCCCAATTTAAGACAAGATTGGTATCTTCGCACCTTTTAAGCCTCATGTCTAAATGGGAGAGGCAAGAAGAAAATGCGTCCCAAAAACCGAAAAATCATCCATGAAAATTTTCATGGTTTTATCAATCATATCATGAAAAATTACCACTATACACCTTTGAAATGTTCTCGGGGCATTGCAAATACCGAAAGGCATCCTACGGTAAGCAAAGTCTCATAAGGGCAGGTGAAGGTGGTTTTTTCTTGGTCTTGGGGATCAATATGAATTTGGAAATACCCAGAAAAACCATCAAGAAAACAATAGAATTCATTCCTAGCTAAACGTTCAAGCATTTGGTCCATGAAAGGAAGAGGGAAGTGGTCTTTACGGGTGGCGTCATTTAATTTTTGATAGTCAATACAAACACACCATTCCGTGACCAATCTAGTCGGAATTAACTTGTTATTATCATTAGTAACCACCATCATACCACCTTTCTTTGGTACGACGTGTACATGACTAACCTAAAGACTATCTAAGATAGGATAAATCAATCCAGCATCCAGAAGTTTGATAACTTCTGCTTTAATAACTTCATGAATTTTTGGATTTACCCTTCTTTGGTGTTGGACAACAGGTTTAAATTCATCTTTCATCAATATTTTCTAGGTGTAAAAATTAGGATCAATGCCCTTGATATCAGATATTTTCCAAGCAATTACTCGTTTGTGTGACTTTAAAATCTTAATAAGCTGATCCTTTTCCTCCCTTTTTAAGTCTTTAGCGATAATCACCGGTAACTTTGAAGTTCCCTCTAAAAACGCGTACTCAAGGTGGGGGAGTTAAGTCCTTAAGTTCTAATTCAGGAGGTTCTTCAATTGAAGATTTAGTCATTTTGGTTTCATAATTTTTAAGCTCATTAGGAGGGAGATCTTTTGTGGGATCATCATTTAATAATTTTTCAAGAAAAATAATATGTTAGAAATACAGTTTCTAGTGAAGTAACGATCATTATCTATCTCACGGGCTTTTGTAATAGTTAGTCTATAATATGTAATAATTCATAAGCTAACTAGGCCTGCTTATAGAAAGCCCGGCCCGGCACATATCTTGTAAGTATATTAACCCTCTCCACACATAGAGAGGGGGTTGGTTGAATACATTTTCTCATTTCTAGTGTATGTTTTTAAGTATGTTCTCCCATCCCTCTATCTCTAACATATTTCTTTCTCTCGCTAGTTCTTATAATATATTGGTGTGTGTTTGAAATACATTAGGAACCTACAATTGGTATCAAGAGCCATGGGGATGATTAAGTGATTCGTGGTTGATTTTTTTGTTGTTATTTGTGCTTATTAGTTACGGCTTATTTGTGGCTTACTTTACATTCGGCTTATATTTTTTTCGTTCTTAATAGATAACAAATTTCTTATTTTTGTTTCCACTAATAACAAATCTAGGATTTGGACTTACTGTTCGTGGCATATTGGCCTATCAAAAAGGTATGTTCAAAGTTTTTTTATATATAGTTCATGGCTTATTATCATTTGGACTTTAGAACAGTTTGTAGCTTTTGGATTTAGGCTTTTTATTATTACTCCAATTGGTCACTATCTGCTTATGGTTAAAAACGGTTATTATCATGGGATATTTGTGATAGTCTTTTTGTGGTTTTCGCAGCTCATTCTTCAGCTTACTTCGAGCTTATTTGACATCACTTTTGGCTTATTTTATTTAGTGGCTTGTTTAGAGCTTTAAACAGTTTTATAATAGCTTTTTAGAGCTTATTTGATCGCGTCTGCTGAAGGGCTTATTTAGGTCACGACGTCTGTTTGGTTTTGCTTATCTCAATAAAAGCTTGAACTATATCTTCTCAAAACTCTTTCTTTCGTAGCTTATTTTGCTCTTTGTTCTTTTCGTGGCTTTATTTAAAGTGTTAGCTTATATTTCACTAGTTTTCATAGCTTAACTTGTGTTAAAGAGAAACTTATTTATGGGTTTTCATTTTGAATGTTGTGAAACATGACAAAAGTTTGAAGGTAGCGAAATGTGTTTACTAGTCAAGCGAAATATGCAGGTTTAAGGTTGAGCGAAATATGTATTAATAGGTCAAGCGAAACATGTTATAAACAGGTCAAGCAAAACATGTTGTAAACGTTAAGCGAAACATTACATTTTATAGAACGAAATTCTGCCCAAATTTACTCGATTCTGCGAAATACGCATTTACAAGACAACATGTAACAATTTGAGGGTAGTTTAAACGTTTAAGTTTTGGTTTTAATTGTTTTGAGTTTTGGTTGTTCGCGGGTCTTTTAACTTATATCATAAGCATCGCGGTCCTTCAACGATCACCGTAGCGTGTTTGTTTTTTATCGATACTAACGACACGAGTCCGCGAGATTACAAAACCTTCGTTAACGGTAAACAACATTAAACGAAGAAGAAAAAGGAAAAAGGCAAGACATGTTTTTTGAAACTTAATTCAAAATTTGCAACTTTAGTCCCTGGACTTCAAGAACCATTCTCCCTTTATCATTACTTTGGTTTTTAACCATCATTGTAGAAACATTTTTACACCGTTGGTCCTCAGAACTCAATTTACAATCGCTTGCCCTCCAAAGTGAACCGTTATTGCATTGTTAGTCCCTACAACTTTAATTAACAACCGTTAAGCATTTAACTTGGATTTCAATTACACCGTTAGTCCTTCTTTATGTTTTAATCAACCGTTAATCTTTTTAAGTTGAACGTGTGGTAACCGTTAGCCCATTTTAGCTCATCAATCGTTAAGAAGAGTTCAAGTACTCCAAATACAACAACGATTTCACCAACAACAATTCTATTTTCACAGTTTCTTCTTGATTTAGTAAAATCCCATGAAATATTCATGTTTTTTGGTTTAATCAAGACTTGTAAAATCCTGCGAACTAGATTTTCATCAACAAACCACAACAACATCACTTAATCTACTTAAGATCCAGAATTTGATTTCACACATCAATTACTTCAAAATGTTTAACATAAATAAGAGAGTTTACAATCCGCAATCACAGTCTACAAGTGTTACTCATCAAGTTTGAATGTTTCATCCATAATAATATCAAGTGATTCATCCTCAATCATCTCAAGTGATTCATCCTCAATCATCTTAAGTGATTCATCCTCAATCATCTAAAGTGACTCATCCATAATCAAAGCCTGATGTACCGTTATTTCTTCCAACTGATGATCCACTTGAATGCTTAAACAAAGCTTTGGCATTAATGTGTACC
The DNA here is from genome assembly GCA_026074375.1 of Tanacetum coccineum. Lineage (NCBI taxonomy): Eukaryota > Viridiplantae > Streptophyta > Magnoliopsida > Asterales > Asteraceae > Tanacetum > Tanacetum coccineum. Next base: position 13,983 of record BQNB010090920.1, on the reverse strand, counting down.
ACATTTGCATCAATTTGCCCACCAAACAAACTAGAGACTTCGTCAAATCCAGTGCACCAAGTTTCTATGCCAGAAAGACAGACTCTGAGTTATGTGGGCAATTGTTCAACGGGTAATGATCATATAGCAAGGAAGTGTCCTCAACCTATGAGGGTACAAAATTCTGCATGGTTCATGGAAAAGATGATGCTTGCACAAGTTCAAGAAGCATGGATTGCGTTGAGCAAAGAACAACTTGCAATTTTGGCAGATACAGGAGATAAAGTTGATTCTGGCCCAGGTGCTTTCACAATGACAACTAATGCACTCTTCCAATCAGATGGAATTGATTTATATGATTCAAATTGTGATGAAGTACCTACCGCACAAGCAAGTTTCATGTCTAATCTCTCTAATCATAATTCAGACGTTATCTTTGAGGTACCAACTTACAACACTTATAATGATAATAATGTGTTTGAACAAAATGTTCAAAAGATGTAGGATTGTGAAAAACAAGCTTTCATTGATGATTCAAATGATGAATTTACAAGTGAAAGCAATATGATTTCATATTAACAATATTTAAAAGAAAACAAAAGTCAAGTTGTTTACAGTACTCCATCTCTTTCTTATAAAGAATCAATGTTAATGTCTGTGATTGAGAAAATGTCTAATCAAGTAGCAAAATGCAATGCTAAGTATAAATAGAATCAGGTTATTAATGAATCCTTAACCGTTGAGCTTGAAAGATATAAGGAACGAATCAAAATTTTTAAACAAAGACTAAATATTGATCTGAGCAGTCGCAAAAAGTTAAAGCTTGAGAATGAACGTCTTTTAGAGCATATTATCTGTCAAGATGTTGTGAATATGGTAATGCATGCTGATGTTAAATTTGATAATGTGTTACTGTAACCTTTTCCCTTATTGTGTTCTAAATATTTCATTAGCAGTCCTTTGACTATTTGACTTTTGTTAGTTTATTCAGATTTTGTACCATATTGACGGTGATAATTTTATGAGATATGTAATGAATTATGGTTATTTTTGTTTAATAATCCCTTTTGGAAGATATTATTGTGTTATGTGTATTCTGGGTGGTTTGACCTGTGAATTTTGAGAAATGCCAAAAAACGAGTCTGACACGTCCGTTAATGTCCAAATTGAGTTTTGAAGGGTTTAAAGTGAAAATATGTCATGTGAATACTCTAGGTTAATGGAAAAGTATTTTTAAAGTGAATAAAAATGCTAATTAACTTTGGGGTAAGTGTTACGGTTGAGTTTTACGAGTATTTAAGTGATTTCGACATGAAAAGAAAGACCCGACACCAACATTGGATGCCATGGCCGGTTATATGAAAGAAAAAGAGACAAGGAGGCTTAATTTTAGCTCCTTTGTCTAAAGTTGTACACTTATATGCTTAACATCTAAGCATTTCTCACATAGATTATTTTTACAAAAAAATATCCTCTCCCTTTCTCTTTTGGTGGTTCATCCGCACCTACCACACACACTCTTATAATTTTTGAAGTTTGATCAAGAAAACATGAAAGCATAAATATTTGGGGTTGATTCTAGTGTTTGGTTATTCACTAAAACAACGTTTAGGTTGTCCGGTTCGTGTCAAAATCTACAAATTTGAAGATTTTCTTGTAAGTTTTCAAATTTAATTTCGTTTGTCCTTTTGGGTTTATTTTGATGCATAGATGTTAGTTGTACAAGTTGATCGTTGTAAAAATCAATTTTTGGAAACGAAACGGATGATTAAAGGGGTGTTTGGTTCGTGAATAGTAAAATGGAAAAAGAGGGATTTTGTAGTTTTGATGTTGTGGTCTTGATGGTTGAATAATATATGATGCTAAAATGCTTATTTTTTATAGTAGCTTGTATAGCTTATTCGGGCTTATTTTTAAGCTATTTCTTGGCTTATTTGGGGCTTATATGCCACTTTTTTTATCAAGATCACTAGGGAAGTGATTTTTGATTATTTTTGTGTTATGGAATATGTTGTGGAGTATTTTTGAGACTTATGGTAGTAATCAAAAGCGATATATAGCTTAATAGCTTATTTTCAAGCTTAATGTACGTATTTTGGAGCTTATGGACTCACAGCCTAATAAGTCTATTTGAGCCACGACTTATTGGGAGGTCTTATTATGGTCCGGATTATTTTTACATATAAGTATATACTTATATATATAAATGGACCTTGATTTTGGACTTGGATTATATTTTGGATTTATAAATGTCCTAATGGACCCTTGTTGGGCCTTAAGGCTCAATAAGCGATATTTAGTAGTTATGAAAACTTTGTCGGATTTCTAAAAGTGAAAATGTATTTACGAAGTGATATTGAATGATATTTTTGAGGAAAAGTGTTGGTAGGTGTTAAAGATTGAGATTTTGGAATTTTGTCGAAAAGTGTCGAATTTGTGAAAAATTATTGAAAATAAGGTTTGAAACCTTCGAAAACGTTGTACAAACGTACGGGTCATGTCGAAATTTCATAAAAAGTTTATACTTAGAAATTTTCTTAAAAACGTGATTTTTGATTTTTAATAATATTTAATTATTTTATTTATTTTCACTAAAAGACGAAAAATATAATTTTTCTCGAAACTTCCCTAATGTGTTTATTATGAGTAAGCGTTTCATTTTCAACCGTATAATGATTATTTTGAAGTGACTAAGGTGTACCGAATAGATTTTTCGAGATATATTTATAATTAATAATTATAAATATTTATTATATTACTTATTTATTTACGCTAAATAGTATAAGTATGTATTATCGGAGAATGAGATTGACATGATTGTGGAGATAAGTAGTCAACCATCACACCACTAAAAATTGTTTTGGGAAACTGTACAACGCGTCTAAACTCTATGCATCAAACATGAAGATTGTTTTGGAATTGGATGATTAAATTGAGACATTAACTGGACTAGGTCGTGTGCGGGCGTCGTTGCATTTGCTTGTGTGATTGAGATTGGGTAGCTAAAGACTTGCTTGAGGTGAGTTCTCGTAGCCTCACTTTTTACTGGTTTTTCCATTGGGGGAAAATGATACTCAAATGTGTTTTGAAATGTTTTGAATTGATCTGTGCGAAATGTGGTTTTGTTTTTGGGACAAGTTATGTGCTTATGACTGCTATGTGAATATTATGTGATGCATGATTGTTTGGAGCGGATGGGTACGCCTACCCAGGTTTGTATGTGGTCCTGCCCTAATTTTAGTGCTCCAGCTGGTAGGCCCTTTAGGTGCGTAAGTGACATATGGTTATTGATTAGCGGTGATGCTAAGGTTGTTTGCATATATTCACTGTCATATAGCATTATTGTCCACTGTTGAAATATTGGCACAGCTTTTGGGTTTAAGGTCAAACCTACGAGATCACCAACATTATTGTTGACATTTTCGAGTATCATTTTTAGGTGAAGTAAAAGAAGAGTAGCTTGGTGATTGATAGCAGACTTAGAAGTATCCCGTGTGGAATTTCGTTTGAAGTCTTGCTTGCTTATTGTTTGATTCGAGTTTTGGATGTTTTGGATTAAGTTTGGATTATGATCCCCTGTGCGGGCATATGAATAATTGTAAGAGATTGTGGATTTTAGTTGCGATTTGGGACATCACTTGAGTTTGTTCAAGGTTGATGGTCTTCATAGCACTTGGAGTTTATACAATGTAGTTTTCTCTATTTTGTATCTTGTGTTATGATTGATCATTATGTTGCATTCCCGGGTTTCCGCCATTGTCAAGGTGTGACAGATTGGTAATCAAAGCCAAGGTTATAGAGAACTAGGTGGTTTAGCCTAGACTATAACCTAAGATCCGTTGTTTAGTTACGTATAGGATCTATGTGCGCGGTGTTCCGCTTTTGTGTGCTTTTGTATGTTCGCGGCATGGTGCCTTAGTTATGTCAGTCATTGAAATGGGTGGACTCAATATTGAATATGAATGGGAAAGGATGCGAATGTAAGTATGATGGCCAACGTAGTTATAAGCGTATCACAACCCACTCGTACTTGATAATGTTTTTCACACAAATTGATGTTGACATCGTGGGGTGAAGTTACGTGTATATCTAGTTATATATAGTAAGATATTCTATATATATATATATATATATATATATATATATATATATGTGTGCGAGTCTTCCCGCTTACCTAACGTTTCCCATGTTCTCTCTCGTATAGATAATGCCGCCAAGGATGAGGACCCAAAGTGCTGGCCGGCTTGCTGCCGAATCACTAAGAGGGGGAACAGGTGAACGGGTTGGTAGAGGTAGAAGGGGTAGAAGACCTAGGGAAGGTAATGATGAGCGTGTTGATGAATTAAATGGTCAAGGAAATGACCAGGGTTTAGGAGCTAATAGGGGTGTATAGGGAGTCAATGGGAATGTAGAGGGAGCCAATGAGGTTGCACTCGACTTCTTAATGATCATTACCCAGCAATTACAGAACCTCTTACTCGCCATGTTGGCTCAGTTTAGTAACCAAGGGTATGTTGGAAATCAAAATGGTAATGTGGTTAATGAGAACGTTTAGGAGAACATTGGGAATGTGATAGTGAATGGTAACCAGATAGGTGGTTCATATAAGGAGGTTTTAGCTTGTAACCCTAAGGAATATGATGGTAAGAGAGGTGTTGTAGTTCTTACTCGTTGGATTGAGAAAATAGAGTCTGTGCATGATATGAGTGGTTGTAGTATTGACCAAAAAGTGAAATACACAGCTGGTTCATTTTTGGGTAAGGATTTAACGTGGTGGAACTCTCAGATCCGCACACTAAGTCGGGAAGTTACTGTTAGTATGTCATGGAATGACTTTAAGTTTATGATGATACAAGAGTTTTGTCCTAGTCATAAGATGCAAAATTTGGAATCTAAGTTGTGGAATCACGCCATGGTCGGGGCTGGCCATGTTGCGTATACTAATAGGTTTCATGAGTTGGCGAGGTTAGTTCCTCATTTGGCAACTCCAGAGAGTAGGATGATTGAGAAATATGTGTATGGCCTTGCTCCACAAATCCGTGGGAAGGTGGCAGCAACAGAGCCAAAGACTATACTAAATGTTGTGTAGATTTTTGGTGCACTGACCGATGAGGCTGTTAGGAATGGATCAATTAAGAAGGTTAAGAATAGAGGAAATGTGGGGAAACCTAGCAAGGATAGGAGTGAAAGTTATGATAATAAGAGGACTAAGATTAGGAATGTTTTTGCTACCACTGTAACCCTGTAGGAAGAGAGAATATGGGTACTTGGCCCAAGTGTACCACCTGCAACTCCTACCATGAACCCGAAGGACCTTGTCACACATGCTTCAACTGTAACCGCCCGGGTCATTTGGTGAGGGATTGTAGAGGCATGCCAAGGAATGTGAATCCTGTCAATGCTAGAAACCCAACTGTTAGAGCATGTTATGAGTGTGGTAGTACCGACCATGTCGAGTCAGCTTGTCCTAGATTGAATAGGGCACGAGGCCCAGAAGAAAATTGTCCAAATCAAGTTGTTGCTAATAACGGGGGTCAAGGTTGTAGAAACCAAGGGAACCAGGCTAGGAGTAGGGCATTCATGTTATGAGCAGAGGAAGCTCATCAGGATCCGATCATTGTGACGGGTACGTTGACTTTGAACAGTCATTTTCCACTACCTTATTTGACTGGTGCCGAATATAGTTTTGTTTCTACTAATTTTATACCTCTGTTAGGCTTAGAGCCTAGTGACTTAGGTTTCAGATTTGAGATTGATATAGCTAGCGGGCAGCTAGTAGAGATTGATAAGGTTATTAAGGGTTGTAAACTAGAAATCGAGGGTCATGCCTTTGACATCGATTTGATACCTTTTGGACATAGGAGTTTTGATGTGATTATAAGTACGGACTGGTTGTCTAACTATAAGGCTGAAATAATTTGCCATGAGAAGGTAGTGAGGATACCACTACCGGATGGTAAGGTGCTTAGAGTAGTGGGAGAGAGACCAGAAGAGAAAGCGAGATTGTTGATGAGTGCTAAGGATAGTGATAAGAAACAAGAAGAGATTGTTGTGGTTAGAGATTTTCCTGAGGTATTCCCGGATGATCTATCTAGATTACCGCCTAATCGAGAAATTAAGTTTTGGATTGGGTTAACCCCTGGAGCAACAACGGTAGCAAAGTCTCCTTATCGTTTGACACCTTCTGAATTAGAGGAGTTGTCAGGATAACTCAAGGAGCTCCAAGACAAAGGTTTCATTCGACCAACTTCGTCTCCTTGGGGAGCGCTGGTGTTGTTCGTTAAGAAAAAGGACGGTTCTTTTAGAATGTGCATTGATTATAGAGAATTAAACAAGTTGACTGTTAAGAATCGTTATCCGCTTCCTAGAATTGATGATCTATTTAATCAACTACAAGGGTCATAGTTTTTCTCGAAGATAGATCTTAGGTCTAGATATCATCAGCTGAGAGTGCACGAGGGTGACATACCAAAGACTGTGTTTAGAACTCGTTACAGACATTTCGAGTTTACTATAATGCCCTTTGGTCTGACTAATGCACCAACAATATTTATAGATTTGATGAATAGAGTTTGTAGGCCGTATCTTAATAAGTTTGTGATTGTGTTTATAGACGATATCTTAATCTACTCTAAGACTCAAGAGGAGCATGTAGGACATTTAAGGTTAGTCTTGGAACTGCTCAAAAAGGAGAAACTGTATGCTAAGTTTTATAAGTGTGAATTCTGGATAAGAGAAGTACAGTTTCTTGGGCATGTGATAAATAGTAATGGAATTCATATGGACCCTAGTAAGATTGAAGTTGTTAAGAATTAGAAAGCCCCTAGAACTCCGACTGAGGTTCGTTCATTCTTAGGATTGGCTGGGTATTACCGTAGGTTCATTCAAAACTTTTCTAAGATAGCTAAGTCTCTTACTATCTTGACTCAAAAAAGTAAGACTTTCGATTGGGGTGGGGAACAGGAATTGGTATTTCAGACCTTGAAGGATAAGTTATGTAATGCGCCTATTCTAGCTCTCCCTGATGGATCAGAAGATTTTGTGGTATATTGTGATGCGTCCGGGATAGGACTAGGTTGTGTGTTAATGCAAAGAGGTAAGGTGATAGCCTATGCGTCTAGGCAGTTGAAAATTCATGAGAAGAATTATACTACCCATGATTTAGAGTTAGGTGCGGTTATGTTTGAACTTAAGATCTAGAGACATTATCTGTATGGGACAAAGAGTGTCATCTATACAGATCGTAAGAGTCTTCATCATATCTTTAGTCAGAAAGAGTTGAATATGCGACAGCGTCGCTGGAGAGTTGTTTAGTGATTATGACTGTGAAATTCGCTACTATCTTGGTAAGGCAAATGTGGTTGCTGCCCTAAGTAGGAAGGAAAGAGTAAATCCTAAGAGAGGTAGAGCTATGAATATGATCCTTCAGTCGAGTATCAAGGATAAGATAA